>JAWWMW010072170.1:0-14072 GCA_035048345.1 Echeveria elegans | reverse complement strand
TTAATTATTTTTAAAATTTTAATGGGTCGGAATGGACCCATGTGGTCAAGTGAAATAAAGTAAACATGATTAAAAAATTAAATAGAAGAGGGGTATTTTGGGTAGTTCACATCTGACCACCCATTCACCTATTCTATTATATATATAGATAACATTACTCTAATAAAATTTGGTTACCAATCCACAATCACACATTCAGTTCACCAATTATGTAAATCGACTTGTCCAACAAATTAAATTCCCAACAAACAACACAAAATTAAAATAAAAAAACACCAACAACCGCAGGCCGCAGCCAGCCTTTAGTATTCTTATTTTTCCCGTTCGTGTTCTCCGCTCTCATTCTGCAGTCAGCATCGAGTTGAGCTGGTCAAAAAGTCCATTCATCCTGTTTATTCAAATTTTGTATCTTTGCTGGTTATCAACCAATCAATCAAATTGCGTTTCGAAATGAAGGCCGACGAGGAGCCAAGCGCCGACTCCGACAAACTCAGCTACGAGATTTTCTCCATACTCGAAAGCAGATTCCTCTTCGGCTACGACGACAAACCCGACGACGCCGTTTACGCTATCAAAAACCAAAGAGGCAAAATATGCGTACTCACCATCGACGCCTGCGGAGGAATGCGCGGCTTGTTACCTGCTAAAGCCCTCGCCTATTTAGAACTCGCCTTGAAAACCAAGTCCGGCAATTCCCAAGCCTCCATCTCCGACTACTTCGACGTCGCTGCCGGTACCGGAATCGGAGGTATCTTCACTTCTATGCTCTTCGCCACCAAAGACCGCCGCCGTCCCATCTTCTCCGCCGACGATGCGTTTAACTTCCTCGCCGACAACGGGAAATCGATTTGCGCCAAATCGTCGAACCGATGGTTGAAAGGCGGCGGTTCGAGGAGCGGGAGCGGATTGGAGAGGTTGATGAAAGACGCGTTTACGGCGGGGTCTAGGGTTTTGACTTTGAAGGATACGCTCAAGCCGGTTTTGATTCCGTGCTATGACTTATCCAGCTCGGCTCCGTTTTTATTCTCTCGAGCCGACGCGCTGGAAACGGACAGCTTTGATTTCCGGCTTCATGAGGTCTGTCGAGCCACGTCAGCCGAGCCGGGGGTTTCCAAGCCGGTGGAGATGGAGTCGATTGATGGTCGGACCAAGTGCGTTGGGGTTGATGGCGGCTTGGTTATGAGTAACCCGACTGCAGCCGCTATAACTCATGTGCTGCATAACAAGCAGGAGTTTCCGTTTGTGCGTGGCGTGGAGGATATCTTGGTACTTTCACTTGGGACGACTGGTCAGGTTCTAGAAGCGAGCTATGAGCATGGACTGGTGAAGAAATGGAAGGCCAAGGATTGGGCGAGGCCTATGGCTCGTATCTCCAGCGCTTCGTTAGCAGAGGCCGTGGATCATTCTGTTGCTTTGGCCTTTGGTCAGTGCCGGAGTAGTAGTAACTACGTCCGGATTCAGGTACTCTTTTCAATCATCTGACCAAGTAGTGTAATATTTAATTTCAGGTTTTGAAATGTGCTTTAGTTTTTCTTCGTACAACAAGTAGTGTTTAGATCTGCATTTTGGTTTGTCACGATCTCCCACTGTTTGGATTGACATTTGACAGTGCAAGTTGTAGCTTGGCACTTTGTGCTGTAGGTAGCTTGTGACACTGAAAGTTTCAGGGGACGGTGAGAATCATGCTGCCCCAAATTTTGCAAGTTTCCATAATTTTAGAAAGAGTATGTTTACCGTAACTCAATTATTTGGAGTTTACATTTGGCCTTGCGCCATATGTCAAGAGCCTAGCCAGTTAATGATGCTTCCAAAATTGCTAGTAAAACGTCACTAATTGGATTCATTTATGCTATAATCTAATGGAGTAGTTGCATTGCATTGGCAGTGCTACTAGTGGCATGATGGCATGTGTTGTAACTTACTTGTAAGTACCCGACTGGCCGATCCGAGCAGTTATAAGCCTAGCTGTCCCAACGTCACATATCACCAACATCCCCTAGGTCACCACAACCTAGGACCTTTCTACGAAAAATCATGGCATATTGGTGACATATGGGCTGATAGCTCTACTTATATAACTAGCTGATGCAGCTCCTGTATCTTATGTGGGATATTACATTACTGAAGTCAGCTGATTAATAATGGCTGATTGATATAGCAGACTTTTAATTTTGATTGGTTGTTGTAGTTTTCTTCTTGCAAGTGCTGGATGACATTTGCACTACAACAACTGTGTCCAGTTTATGGAGCTTTTTAAAAATTGCAAAAGAAATACTGTAACAGAGCATGACTCTCTCCAACGTCTGTATTAGAAATTTAGAATAGGGGAATAAGAGTGAGGCTATCAGTCTCAAAGTTTCCATCATCATTGATGTGCATAGTTTGCAATTCCAGATGCCCTTGTTCCAAGGGTATGTTAGCTCATCCTGCATCACATAATTTCTGCATCGTAGCTGTATTCTGTTCTGCATCAGTTATAGCTTCTCCCATCTTGTTTATTTTGATGTGTTTCTGACCCTGAGTGAGACAGGCTTGTTGTTTGCTTTGATTGAGATTAGGTCCCTACACTTGAAGGCTTTGAGCCATCACTAGCACTTTTACATGACTAAACAATGTAGGTTGACTTAGTGGTGCCAATATGAGTCAGGTTGATGTAATTTAAATTTGCTTTAAATGAAGATAACTTGCTCATTCGTACCAAACTTCAAAATCCTTAGTTCCCTGGTTGAATTATTCAGCATTTTGCGCGTATGTCAGTTTGCTACCTTGCGGCATTTTTTTTCGTACAGTCATTTTATTTAGCTTAAGGCTTACCTTGCAAAACAATCAAGAACTTCCAAAGCTAGTAATTTTTGGTTGGGATGTATGAAAATTTTATATTCTTAACAGTTCGAAGCCTCTCACCTTTTACCTTTGACTGAAAAACAGGCAAACAGCTCCAAGTTGGGACGATGTACGGCCAATATTGATACAGACCCTAGTCCCAGTAATGTGAAGATGTTAGCTGAAATGGCAGAAGAAATGCTCAAACAAAAGAATGTTGAATCAGTAATGTTCGGAGGCAAGCGAATTGGGGAGCAAAGCAATTACGAAAAGCTTGACTGGTTTGCTGGAGAATTGGTGATAGAACATCAGAGGAGGAGTTGCAGAATAGCTCCCACTGTTGCATTCAAACAAGTTTACCCTAACCCAACCTAGTGTATGCGTCATAATCAGGTGAGTTATTCATTACTGTATTTTGTTTTATATTCGAATTATGATAGAGTTATCTGCTTGATTTGTTAAGTATTTTAGAAATAAGTTCTTGAAAACAAGTATTATATAGCCCCAAACAAATTCACCAGTACCTTCATTTATTACTTTTTGAGCCGCTTTAAATATATTCGGTAGGCACCCAAAAAGAGTGAAGGTCCCATTTGTCCTATATTTTTCACAGCACCTCTTGCCCTTAAGTAGATTTACATTGGCTGCCCCCTAGAAGGCTATTCTTTTATTATATATCCTTGAGCAAGAGTCTCATTTCAGTATTGCTCCTGTTCACTCGTGTCCTTGACTTGTCATTTTCCAGTATGGAGTACCAACATTGATCAAGACCTCACAACATCCCCATTGTCGGTTGTACAGCTTCCCCCACTGAGCACTAACAAATGATCGAAGTAGTTGAGAAGGATTAGAAATCATGACTAAAGTTTACATGCACCGACACTCCTTTACAAAGGAATGGGAGATCAAACTTCTCTAATAGTAGTAATGAATAAGCCTAGCGACAGTAGTGATGCGAGCAAATGCATCAATCTGAAACTTGGTTAATCTCTGTTAGGAGGACTGCATTGCTTTGGTTCATTATCTTGATGCATTTTTTGTTTCTCTATTTGCAATCTGTCATAAGAGCCATGCTCGGTCTCTTTTCTTAATTCAGAGAAGATGCTGGAGAGAGAATTTGTGGGAAATGTGCGTTTTAACTATTGGCGCGACGGAGGAGAGTCACAGATTAAGCATTGATAATGTGAAGAATTTGTACAAAGAAGTATGTTTTTGTGTCGGGAAGGCGGAGCTGGGATGCTGCCGCAGCACATGTTTGTGTTGAGTGTTGAATGCGAAGCTTTGTGGTCTTTAGTAGTGTATGATATATAAACCTCATGTATAAATATAGATGTGTCAACTAGTAGGAAACGAAGGTGCTTAATTGGAAAAACAACTTGTATCATTTCAAAGAAAAAGAATCTGTAGTTTGGTTTATGCTTTTTGACCTTTTCAGGACTTATGTTCATGCCCAAAATGTATATTCTCCTACCGCACTTTAGGAAGAAAAAAGCCTCAAAACATGGATGACATTGAAGCATGCAAATGCTCGTTTGGGTTTCCATTTCGCCTAACACAGTACCTCTGCCTCTGTTTCTTTATGGGCTTCATTGAAGTACTTACTTTCCAAGGCAGTGCTGGTTTGATAATTGGGTTTTGATGTAACAATTATTTGATTAAAAGTATTAAATTAGTTTATCCAAAAAGACTTGACCAACGGATAAATTAGTCTAGTATTATGTAGTTGACATAAAATATAGTTCACTCCTAAACTATATTAAATTAAAAATCAAAACATGTTTTTCGTACGAAGCACGTACATTCACTAAATGACGTATATTCTTCGTAGTTAAGCTCACAATGAAAAACTCCGGGTCGCAAGAAAATTCACTAAATCCCCGAACACAACAGATTTAGTTGCAATACTATTTCTAAACTGAGTTGAATCCTTTAGACTACGTTTGATTGCGGGAAAAAAGTAATAAAAAGAAAATTTAAAGAAAAATGATTTTCTCATGAGAAAGTTGTATGAAAATTTTGATCTCATTTTGCCTTAAAAGTTTAATGAAAACTCATACCAAATCTCTGCCCTCTATTACGGAAAAGAATCATTTTTTTTCAAATTCCATTTTCTCCTTCCCTTACGTTCTCTCTTAATGTACGAATTCGATCAGGCTGGAACAACTTATACACAAAGTTCGAAGATTTATTGGGAGGATTAACCTTTCTTAATTTTCAGTACCCTCCACGGTCATAATGGATATAACCTTCGTGTGGAAACCTGCGATGGTAACCCAAAACATTATATTTTCTTGCTCTCAAATCTTTTCTCCTTTCATTCCTGAATGCTCCAAATGTGAAACAGAACTTCAAAGAGTTCCCGATAAACTTGTAATGCGAAACACTACGAAAAAGGTAAGCAAAATGTAGCTAAATAATGAAAACAGATAACTCGATGGAAGGTAGAAATTCACTTCACCAAACTACCCCATAATCATACTCGTTCGTCCTCAAACAAAATAAGTTCAAAAGACTCGTAAAAACTCAAATCATGCATATGATGCCAATTTGGAATCCACCTGAGACGTACATTTCCCCTAATGACTTCATCATTTGTACTCTCACTCATTTTGGAATAATGGTCAATAGAAAACGTAAAAGATACGTATTACCTTTAAGAATAGTTGTAATCTAATGGATGAACAGTTCTCCAACATGCCTCGACAAGTTTGCAATGAGTTTACAAATAATACACTATTACAATTCACTCATATATCGACCACTCCAGACAATCTCTTCAACGCAAACCATCCCTCTCATCATAACAAAGCATCAAAGCAACCAAACAAGGCATCAAAGCAACTCCAAATAATTAGTGAGCCACCTATGAATAGAACCTAAGCTCTTATTGAATGTACAAAACTCATTAACCCCTAGGACACACCGTAGATTCAGTTAAGTATTTTCTCTTTAATACCACTTTAACAAGTAAACTTAAAAGAGTAAATTAATTTTAAACACCACCGAAATTTAGACATTAACATTTTTTATTTGAACATTTAGATTTAAACACCTCATATTCGTCATTTTATTGAAAGTTGTCACCTCTAAACAAATGTCAACTTTAAAAAAACCTTAAAAATATAAAAAACTTTACAAAAATTCAAAACTTCGTAAAACCAATAAGCAAAATGCAACCATTTAATAAATTTTTTGATAAAAAAATTATGCATTAAAATTATTTTGTATAAATTTAATTTGATATTTTAAATAAAAAAATGTAACACAAGATTTTAACAAAATATAAACAAAATGTTCAATAGCTTGTCATTTTGATTTTGTATGTCTTTGAATTTTTATAAAATTTTTAAATTTTATTTGCTATGATTATATACATACTACAAGAAATTCCAGCTTTGTAAAACATTTATATTTATAAATAACAAACAAAATTTAAAAAATTCATAAAAATTCAGAGACGTACATAATCATAATGATAAACTATTGGAAATTTTGTTTATATTTTTGATAAAAGTTTGTGCTATATTTTGGTAAATATTTAAAATATAAAATTAAATATATATAAAAATATTGTTAATGCATAATTTTTTAATCAAGATTGTTACTAAATGGTTGCATTTTGCTTATTGGTTTTACGAAGTTTTAAATTTTTTACAGTTTTTTTTATAGTTTTTACAGTTTTTGTAAAGTTGACATTTGGTTGGAGGGGACGACCTCTAAAAAATGATGAATAAGAGGTGTTTAAATTCAAATTTTTAAATAATAGATGGTAATGTCTAAATTTGGAAGGACGTTACTCTATTACAAATTTACCGGAATCGGGTAAGAGGTTGGCGATCGGAGTAAAGGTGATTTTCAAAATAAATGAATGTATAACGAGTGTTTTTCGATAGATAACGATCACAAATCATTTCTTCACATTACTCTTCCTCGGTGGCTTCTGATATGTATCACAAACCCAAGTCAGGTGATGGCAAAAATGGCATTTATCGATGATGATCTCTAATCAGGCATCTTCCTCCGGATTAAACTGTAGCAAAAATGCACAGCTAATGAGAGTAAATTGTTTGACACATTTGCAAACATCTAAATCATTGGTGTGTTCTGTAATTTAAAATGGAAACTTACATGCATGATGAGTACGCTTGAACTCTCCTCTGCTAGTTGTCAGCAGTTTATCAAGTATCTCAGAATCGCATACATCCGCTTCAGCCTCTTCGTTCTCAAATTCAGGTTCCATGTTCTGTACTTCTGTGTGATAGAGAGATTTCATTAAAAAAAAAGTTAACACGTAAATAGTTAGTATATGCATGTGTGTACGTAAGTGATGTGTGTGTGTACCCTGAAAGAAACTCCAAGGCGCGCGAGTGTATCTGTAAGATGGAGCAAATTCTTCATACTCAGCTGGCATGAGTTCGTAAAGATGCTGATGGGCTGAATAGCTTTGGTAGCAGATGCTGTCGAATGCTTATAAGCAGGAAGAATGGCAAAGGGAACATGATTCCAGCCACTGGTATCCAAGTGATCCCGAAACAAACAATGAAATACAGAAGCTGGAGTAGCATAAAAGTAAGCAGTCTGCTTAAACGGCACCATTTCAACATATGAAGGGTGAGCGCTTTCCAATAGTAACATATGAAGTGCCTTAAGTTTTGAAGCAAGATGAGACATTTTCATAATGTACTCCCTTATGTTACTAGTGCCCTTATACTTCATGGTAATCAAGCGCGACAAAGTTGTGCTTGTTTCCGACTTATCATTCTTTGCAAATCATTTTTCAATTTCAACAAAGAATTCTTTTGCACTAGTAACCTCATCCGAAATTGCACCTCTAAATGCCTCTGGAACCCCGCGCTTAATGATCATAAGACTCATGCGATTTGAACGCTCCCACTTCTCATAGTATGTTATTTCCAGAACAATACTAGCATCCGTAAGAGAAGGTGGAGGATCAACCCTCAATGCAAGATCGAGATCCATGCAGCCGAGAACAACTACCATGTTCTCTTTCCCGTCCTTAAAATTTGTCCCATTTAACATGGGAATGGAGCTTAGATTCGCAGATATTGTAGCAACATTATCTGAAAATAACAAAAAATCAGCTGAATATGCCAACATATTTTAAACTGAAGAACTAATTCAAATTGGCAATTCACATCTGAAGATACCTAGTGCAACATTAACATCAAGCCTTTGGACAGTAATATTAACTACAAGTGGTAATCTTGTTGCAGTGATCAAACATTGATAATAAAGGTTATGTCAAATAACAAGTTTAACTTTGGGAAAACTTATTATTCACATATAAAACTAATAATTGTCACATAATCCTTACGTCGGGTTGCAAAGGAAGTTTTCCTGGACTCCTTGATGAACTCGAAGCTTGTTGATCAAGTTCTAGTATATATCTTCCGGGCTGCTCTCTCGTGTTGAAGGTCGGATGTCAGGTACTGCATGTCTTTTCCTTATTGAGCTTGTGTTGCTATCATTTGCGTTTGAGTAGTGATCATTTGATTTATTAGTTGAGTTAATGACGGTTTCTCTTGTTTCTTGTCATCTTGCCTTGAGATGTAGTTCTGGTTCGTACTAGGGCTATTAAAGTATTGTCCTTTTGATTGATTACCTCTTTGGTATTACCTTGGTTGAGTTGAAATATTGTAGTATTTATTTGATGTTGAAGGTTTCATGTCCAGTTAAAACCTTATTTGTCTTTGTTGCATTGGAGGTGGGACATACGGACGGTCTTGTCCTCGAGTTGCATAATGAACATCTTGTCCTAAGTTCTCTCCTCTCGAGTCGTGTGCGTCCTTGTTGACTTCATTCACATCGTAAACACCCGGTTGGTCTCTCCTCTTGTTGGAATTCATGCTTCCAAATGATTGTGCCATGTCTTTTATGGTCTTTGTAAGAGCGTCAAAATCATTTTTTGTTACTAGCTTTGAACTAGCATTGTTCTCATTCTCTTTGAGGTGATTGTGTTCTCCTCCCCGTTGATGGCTATTCCTAGCTATCTTTTCATTAATGTCAAAATTTTTCAGTGGGGGTTAATTCCATGATTTCTCATCCGCTTACTTGGTCCATTCGTGTTCGACCGTTCTCAGATCCTTAATATGCTAAAACTAAGATTTGGGGCCGGGTTTTGAGATACATGCGTTGACGAGTGAGAGAGAATTAAGGATCTGATGAAGAAGTGGTGATTAAGAAGAAGTGCCCATTGAAAGATTAATCTTCCGCCGTCGTCTGCATAATTGGGAATTAGGGTAGGGTTAAGGTTTGGTCGAAAATCGAATCGAGGGATTTGGCAGTGTTGATACCAGGCTACTAACGACAAATTGACGCCGTTTAAGAGGCATGCCTATAATGGCCGATTTAAAATAAGTTTGTGATTTAAAAGGATAGTTAACAAAAGTTCAGAATTTAAAATGGTCTTTTTAAAGTTCGGGATTTAAATGGCTAAATTTTAAGAGTTCATGCTTTAAACAACATTTTTCCCAATAAAAACCATATTTTGTATCATTAGAAATCAGCAAGCGGGAAGGAGTTAAGGAGAAGTAGTACTACTTATTTAACTAGTTCATGTTTTATAAATTATAAATTTTGCTAGCGTGTAATGACCAATCTGTCAATCACCTACACAATTGCACCTTGTGACAACTACGACTACGAGGGTATTTCAATAATGACATGAAACATCATAGTTGGGAATGCTTTACAAGAAAGGAGCAGACGAGAAGTCATTCGGATTTTCCGATTTGGATTATGCAGGAGATCGATGATCGAAAAAGCACTTCCGGGTATATCTTCAAATTGGGTTATGGAGCAGTGACACAGAACTTCAAAAAGCAGTAAGTGGTGAGTGTATCATCAACCAAAGCTTAGTTCATTGCTGCTGCATCATATGCATGTCAAAGTATTAGGAAAGCTTGGAGTAAAGCAAACCAACTGTGTTATCTTCTGTGATAATAAATTCAACTATCAAGCTTTCAAAGAAACAAGTTATGCATGGGAGAAGTACACATATTCAGGCTTCTCAAGTGTGTTTTGTACTTGGTTAAAATCTATAGATGTACCGGTGTCATTTCATTAAGACCACAAGTAAAACTATAAGTACATATTGTTTTATTTTCTAAGGCTGTGCCACGGGAGACAACCTTGGCTTTATGGATTCTCTAATCCTAAATATGTTTGATAATATGGAAAATTATTTCAAATCACCCGTAAAAGTTAAAATTTATCTCAAACCATCTTTAAAACTTGAAATTACTCATAACCATCAGTAAAAACGCAAAGTCTACCAAAAGTCACCCAAAACAAACAATTTTTTTTTCGATAATGGGAACTACGGGTACAAAACATAGTACAAGATATCAAAACATCTAGTACCTAAATACGCAATTAAAGCCCGGATCACATATGACCACCAATACCCAAAAAGACTACAAGCAGAAGCGAGTAAGTCTTCAAAAATGCAGCCTCGGTCCCCGCCCAAAATAATAAAGTCATGAAAGGGAAACGCGTACGCTGTCCAGGCCATCCAACTTCCAAGAAGCTTTCGAGGCGACTGTCCAACTTCCAAGAAGCTGTCAAGGTGTCCGTCCCACTTCCAACTTCCCCGTCGTGTGAGAAGCAGCTGCTCCGCCCTCCGAACCGCCAGGGACACGCCCAAGCAGCCCAACATCCCGTCCCCTGGAGCCCCAGCCGACCGCGGTTGTAGCGCTTAACCTCAAACACGAAACTGCACGATGCCCCGATCCACATCTTCACGACAGAGCAGCGGGTAACGGATGCCGAATCCATACAAGGCTGAGACAACAACAATGTTCCACATAGCAGCCACAGGGCCCGTCACCCGGCGAAACCGACTCGCCAAGCCTAGCGAAGCAGACTCGCCAAGCAACACGAAACCAGACCCGCCAACAAGAACAGAACAGACAGGCCAAGCACCCGCCCACGACCACGACAGACAGCAGAGCAACCCCGGAAGCAGACGGCCGGACAGCAAAATCGCCGACCAACTCGAAACAAAAGACTCGTAACGAATAGAGAACTCTCATAAGCAAGAAGCTTAGAGAAAATATCAAAACTCTCATAAGCAAGAAGCTTAGAGAAAATACTAAAGCTCTCAAAAGCAAGAAGCTTAGAGAAAATACCAAACCTCTACTAGGTTGAAACCTAGAGAGAAATACATGTGGAAGTAGATGAAACTACTTACGGGAACTCCTAGGGGTAGAGGAGAAAAGACTCATCCTCCACCCCTAGGGGAAAGGGCGGCGACTAAACTTTCAGGCGAGAGAGAAAAGGTTTTCAGGCGAGAGAGAAATTTTCAGGCGAGAGAAAAAGATTCATTTGTTGATTGTGTAAATATGAGTAAAAAAACAAACAAACAAAAATTGATTCATAAATATTGGAATTTTACTTTAAAATTCATAAAAAATATAAACAAAAAACTAGAAAATTTTAGTATACAAGTATAAAAGAAACCAGATTAGTTACCTTTATTATAAGATTTTTTACATTTACAAAAAATTGAAATTAGCTTAATTTTTTAAACTATTATAAAAAATATTCATTATATTTTGTATCTATATATATAGAGGGTTTGGTGGTCGGATCATCAATTCAAAAATATTACAAAAATGTCACTCAAATTCCCCTCCTCTACACGGGCCCAACACGTCCCATTCGAAATTTAAATTTTAAATTTTAAAATTTAAAATTAAATAAATTTACATGCAACATACATGGACCCATTAAAAATTAAAAATTAAAGGTTTTATTTTACTAAGAGAACACGAGCCCAAAATTTGGTCGATCGAGTCACGCCCGTGTTTGACCGGTTCGATTGCACATTAGGGACGACGAATCTCCGTCGGATCGACAGGCGGTATGCTAGTAAAAGATTAAAAAATAAGTGGCTATCTTTATATATTTTTCCTAAATTTTCTCTGAATTTAAAAAAATAGAGTTTTTGGTATTTTTTATGAATTTTTTAAATAAAATACCGATACTTACTAAAATAACATTTTGCTTTGGGTGGTTATTTTATAGAATTAAAGCTTTACGGGTAGTTTAGGGTAATTTCAAGTTTTAATGGTGGACTGGGGTAAAAGTCGACTTTTACAGATGGAATGGGGTAATTTTCAGTAAAACTATGTAAAAGATTTAGGAAAAATTAGTTTTAAACATCTCTTATACAGCCCATTAAGATTTAAACTCTTGAAATAAAATATTTAGTTTTAACTATCCGAAAGAGACAAAAAAATTTTGCTTTCATCTTTTTCACCACCCGCTATACCATTATTTGAATTAATCACTCGTAAAATAAATATTTAGTTTTGACCACCTATAAGATATAAAAAAATTGACACTCACCACCTACTTCGGCGACTGTTTCCGCAACTTTAATTAAATTAATAATTATTTTATTAAATTTTAAAAATTCTAACATTTTAAAAAATAAAACAAAAACTCGGCAAGTTCAGAAAAGTTTTATAGAAATTAGAATAAATATTTATTAAAATATTTTTCTGAAAAATAAATTATGTTCTGAATATTTCATTTTTTCTTTCAAAAGACTGGTTTTTTAATTTCTTTCTTTTTAAAGGGGCATCAAAAAAAAATCAAAAAACCAAAAACGTTAGCGGGCCATATTAATGAGTTTTTGGTAACAAAGAATTCTGTCAATAAAACATGCATATTAGTTTATGGACGATTGATGCGAACATACATGTAACCGTAATTGAATTCGAAAACAAAGAACAACTATATGTTCTATTTGATAAATTTGAATAATCAATAAGATATTTTAATTTGATTAATTCTTTCACTATCATATAATCATCATTTACATATTTATAAAAAATAATTTATATTACTTAATTTGAAACATATTTGGAAAATATATTATTTTTAGAAAAATATTTTAAAATATCTTATGGGTCATTAACCAATTTTTTTTAATCTCTTATGGGTCGTTAAAAAATTAAAATAAAATTTTCATATAACGGGTGTTAAATCCAAATAAACCATACCGCAAATGTTTAAAACTAATTTTTCCTATTTACTTAAAATTGCATGTTTTTTTAATCTCTTTGGCCGTTACACTAATTTTTCCTATTTACTTAAAACAAATTAAAACTACATAGTTTTGAAGTGTCTCCCCTTACAGTTTATGCAATCTGCTCTTTAAATCTTGTGGAATAGTAATTTACGGCAAGCTTCTTAATTCGTTAAAAACTAATTGCGCTGCGATTATTTGTTGCCAAAGCTGCTTCTTGACTAGCTGACCTTCTTCCACAACCAGGGCGCATCTAAAGTGTAAGGGCGGGGTCTGGCCCCAATGGATTTTTTCAGAATCTCAATGTTTTGTGTGTAATTTAGAATGGGAAAACTGTCATTTAAATCTCAAACTTCTCGATTTTGCTCATTTAAATCTTCAACTCAGTTTTGCCCATTTAAATCGTCAACTTCTTAGTTAACTTTCAAAAAAAATCTTAAGTTTATGTTGATTTTGCCATTATAGGCATCAGTTGAGCATTTAGGGTTTATGGTTTATGACCGTAATGACAAAGTCAACATAAACTTAAGATTTATTTTTTGAAAATAAAAACTAAGAAGTTGATGATTTAAATGGGCAAAACTGAGTTGATGATTTAAATGGGCAAAACTGAGAAGCTGGAGATTTAAATGACAATATTCCCAATTTACAATACTTTAGTAGTATAATTTTATTGGCCCTAATGGATTTTCCAGAATCTCCAATATTTACGTATAATTTATTAAACTTTAGTAATATACTTTTATTGGGTCATTCTACTTTATCAATTAAATAAATTAAAGCTCAAGGTTCTATATACAATTAGGTATACAAACGTGAAGAGCTGTGAAGAGCTGCCCGGCCATGACTTGCAACTTGAAGAATTTATGCGGACGAAAACGTGAAGAGGCAAGAGCTGTAAAGAACTGCTCGGCCCTGACTTGTAGCCACGTTCAGGTCGGTGAGTGCTCGACCGACCCTCCGACCGCGACCAGCAACTTGCACTTTTTGGACATTAACTTTGTATGGCTTTCAAAGTTAGTTGTTGCATGCACTGCACAAAACTGAAAAAGGTTAGTATTCGTAAGATGCTGTACATTTGAAATAAAATATGAATAAGTGTTACGTCTTTCTGACGTGCAGTATCGTGGTGTCACGAAACAATTTCAAAAGAAATTTATAAAAACTAGGGTGACCTAGTGTCGAACCCAAA
>JAWWMW010072161.1:0-14074 GCA_035048345.1 Echeveria elegans | reverse complement strand
CACGTGGAAGCTATTTTATTCTCTTTAGCGTCCACGTGGTTGCTAATATGTCGGTGAAAGAAAATATAGCGTCCACATGGACGCTAAATAATATCTATTTAAAATAATAAAATAAAAATGAAATTACCTAGCGTCCACGTGGTCGCTAAATAATTTCTGAAAATAAATTAATAACTTTAGCGTCCACGTGGAAGCTAATGTTCACTATATAAATACCAGCCTCCGGTATGCATTTTTTATAACTTTCTACCGAGAAAACTAAAGAGATGGATAGAGAAGATCTTCCTGAGTTTTTCAAGGTGTATGTTATCGAACACAGTTCTGAGAAAATGGTAAGTTTGTTTTATATATTTATAATAGTATTGTGATTATATGAGATTTGACTCTTTAATTTTTTATTGTAGTTGATTCCACGCGAGTTTATACCTTTTCTAGGTACAAAAAAAATCAGTTTTTGTAAGTTGACCGGTCCAAACGGAAAAACTTTGAGAGTTACTTTGTCAAAGGAAGATGAGGATATATATATTACTCGTGGGTGGAAAGACTTTATAACGGATAATATGGTGAATGAATTTGATTTTTAAATATCATGATAATTTGATGCTTACTGTCACCATATATGATGACACTATGTGTGAGAAAGATGTAAACCACGATGATCAATAAATTTTTTATATAAAATTCATTTTGCGTCCACTTGGTCGCTAAATGAATTTTATTTTTTAAATAATTATATTTAGCGATCAAGTGGTTGCTAAATTAATTTGATTTATAAAAAATAAATATTAGCGACCACGTGTTCGCTAATTGATTAAATATTATATATTTCATAAAATAATATTCATTTTAAAATAATTTTAAAATTAAAATAAATAGTTGCGACCAAGTGGTCGCTAATACTAATTCAATTTATAAAAAAAATAAATATTAGCGACTAGGTGAACGCTACAATTTATTTTATTTTTTAATTTTATATTAAAATGTATTTTATTTTTTGTTAAATATAATATTTAATCCATTTAGCGACCACGTAGTCGCAAACAGAATTTTCACACCAAAATTAGCGACCACGTGAACGCTAATATTTGCCGCTAATTTTTTCACACCAAATTTGGCGATCATGTGGTCGCTAAATGTATGCTAATTTTTTTCACACAAAATAGCGTCCAAATGAACGTCTGCATCCATGTGGTCACTGAAATTTGCGTCCATTATGTAATAGTGTCCACGTGGTCGCTAATTAGCGTCCACTCTTAGTTGGACGCTAAAAAATGCCAGATTGTTGAAGTGTTATAGCATGTTTCCACAAGTAAGCGATGTGCTGCTTCAGATTGCCTTTGCCATCAAATTGTTGAAATTTTTGGCAGTGGCAAACCTTGATGCATGCGCAAGCTATCCATCCTATTGTTGTAAGGCTTTGTATAGCCCGAGTAGCTTGAGGAATCTCCAGCCAAATAGGTCTTCAACACATTTTCTATCATCTGATTGAGCTTCTTCTCATTGTATGCGAAGTCTTCAAGCTTGACAAGCTTCGTATGAGTTCTCTTGTTCACATTATGATCTGCAATTGTGATCAACAGATTAGCTTTCTCAATCTTTGACTTGCCGAGTGCGACCACCTCTCTCTGGAGCTCTTCGAGTTTTTTATTTTTCCCTATTGTCATTCATCTGTCCATCTTTTTCATTTACTCCTCAATGGTCGTAGCACCAATGGTAATGACAGAGGTTGAGTTTGTTTCGTGAACTTCAGCCTATCATAATGAAGCTACTCAAGTTTTGCAAGGAGATGCATGACCAGCTTTAGCACCTTTTATTCCTTTGTAGTGTGGAGAGTTCGAAGCAATCAAAATAGCAGCTGCTTCAGCGATGGAATTGGCATAGTATGTTCATTCCTTTGTTGGCACCTTAGCAGCACGCAGGCTTTGCAGCAGCAGTGTTGGCAACACTTTCCTTGCCATGCCCTTGTGTAGACACCATTAGGTTGCTCGATGATAAAGGTGGAGTTTATCTGGAATGTGTCAGTGTTAGTCCCCCGAGGAGTGCTGGTTGGCTGATCAACAGACATGTTGTTGTAGGGATGAGAGGTAGATATGTTCACGTCGGGCTCACTAAATTTGTAGACTCAATATTTTGTATAAGCACAAAATAATGGAACAAAAGCTTTCTTTTATTGTTTCAAAAGTTGTGTAAAACTATCTATTACTCTTCTGACACTAATACATAGTGGTAGTATTGTTTACTTGATTTGTGTATGTAGACTTGATTTGTGTTGTTCAAGTGACGGTCGGATGACTTCGGTCTCACTTGAACTGTTGAATGCTTATCTACTCGAAAAAGGATTGCAATGGTTTGATCTCCATCGAGCTTTGAAGGCTTGTGGTGGGATGCTTTAGCAGGAGGTGCGATGCATACTTGTTGACTACTTGCGGCTAGGTTTTTCAATGAAATCTTCTTCTTTTACTGTGTTGGATTTTCCACCACGAGATTTTCTCCGCTCTTCTCTTCTCTTATCTAGAATTTATTTTCCCTTCTTCGTTTTGATTTTTTGTTCACCTTCAAATGAAAATAAATTCCTCTAATTATAGAGAAAACGAGATGGACTTGTGGTTGTGGACTTTCTTTGTGGGCCTCTTTCACTCCTTGAGAGACATGCTCCCTTTTCGTCCAATTCGCTTCTTGAATTAGCCCAGATTTCGTAGAAATAATAATTCAAAATAAATATTTTATTTTATTTTAAATACTTGATAAAATATCAGTGCCTGCAAAATATAAATATGTATGACAGTCAAGCAGGTCATGTCCACATAACACGCACATTTGTGATACACTAGGAACAATAGAGGTTGTGCACAATTTTTTTCTGAAAACAATAAAAGAACTCATTTCTTCCTTATGTTGCACGCAAGGTTCTGGAAAGTTGACAATTATGTAAAGAAAAAGGTCCCTAAAGAATACTCCCATCATACTTTTATTAACTACGTATACTCCCTCCATTCTGAAATGATCTTCCTATTTGGGTTGATGACATGGTAATTAAAGAATAATGAGAGTGTGAGAGAAAATAAAATAAAAGTAAGTAAGAGAAAAATAAAGTAAGAAAGAGAGTGTATTGTGAGAGTGAATTAATTGTCATAAAAGGAAATAGAAAGAACTTTAGAGGACACCGAATAGAAAAGTAGAAAGAACAAAAGAGAACAGATGAAGTAGCATTTAAAAAGCAGTGAAATAATAACAAAGCAAATTAAAACTCAATCATATCGGCAGGTAATAGTTAGGGTTTGCGTCATGGGTGACATGTTGATGCGCCAGATATACTATTTTTTTCCTTCTTATCTTCTTATAAAGCCAAAGTCCCTTTGATGTGGGGCACCTCTCTTGTGGTATTTTCAATTCAACAAAATACGGCATGCGAAGTTTTTTTATTCAGCCTTTCTACTTTCAATTCAAACCACATAACAATTACATGAAACTTGAACTAGATAGATGAAGCATGGCAAGATGTAACTATCTCTGTATTATAATGTAGAGTAAATTATTTTTAAATACCTTTTATTCACGAATTTTATATATTAACATCCTTTATTTAAATATTTAGATTTAAACACATCTTATTCGTCATTTTTTATGGAAGTTGTCACCTCCAATCAAATATCAACTTTAAAAAACCTTTAAAAATATCAAAAAAATCTAAAAAATTTAAAACTTCATAAAATCAATAAGAAAAATGTAACCATTTAACAAAAATTTTGATAAAAAATTTTTGCATTGAAATTATTTTTGTATAAATTTAATTTGATAAATTAAATATTTAAAAAAATGTAACACAAGATTTTAACAAAAATATAAAGAAAATGTTCAGTAGTTTTTAATTTTAATTTTGTATGTCTCTTAATTTTTACAAATTTTTTAAATTTTGTTTGCTATGATTATATATATACTATGAGAAATTAAAGCTTTGTGAAACATTTATATTAAAAAAAACTTCGTAAAAATTCAGAGACGTACATAATCACAATAACAAAATATTGAAAATTTTGTTTATATTTTTAGATAAAAGTTTGTGCTACATTTTGGTAAATAATTGAAATATAAAATTAAATTTATATAAAAATATTCTTAATGCATAATTTTTGTATCAAAAGTGTTACTAAAAGGTTGCATTTTGCTTATCGATTTTATAAAGTTTTGAATTTTTTTAATTTTTTTCATATTTTTACAGTTTTCTTAAAGTTGACATTTGATTGGAAATGACAACTTCCAAAAAATGATGAATAGGAGATGTTTAAATTCAAATGTTTAAATACGGGGTGTTACGAATAAAGGGTGTTTAAAACTAATTTACTATTTTAAATATGTACTCATGCGGGTGCATTCTAAATTCTTGGTTGAACCAATGGGGAGAGATTGAAAAAACATTTAATATATGCATTAGGATTTAAATGAAAATAGTTAAAATATATATAATCAAATTAAATGCATTAAAATTGAAATATATATATATATATTTAATAGAATGCATGTCCTCAACCACACATTCAACAACGAAATTTTTCATCGCTAAAACCTTAAAACCTCCTTTCTCCATCACTCATTCAGAAATAAAACTTTTAACAGTCGTCGCTAAAACCTTATGACCTCATTCCCACATCACCCAAGCGACAACACTTTAACCATTGTCGCTAAAACCTTATGACTTCATTTACACCCATCCCCCATTCAACGGGAAGTTTGAGGGGAATCGAAAACACCGAATTCGCAGAAGATTTCGAAAGCGAGCGCATGTTCCCGTCGCATCCCCGTTGGGACAACGGGTGCCTCTTCTTGTAGGGGTATAATGTAATGTTAATTTTGCATTCATAAATTAAGTTGATAATTAATCAAGTACTCAAATTTAAATGGTTGTCGAGGACTTTACTTTATAAAATGGCTTCCAATCAGTTAGTATGGGTCCAGATTTGCAGAGGAGCTCAGGTCACTTTTCATTTGTTTTTCGTAGATGATATCATCTTCTTTTTAAAAGAGAATGTTCAAAACATAACTATTCTTAATAGAGTCCTGGTGGAGTACCAGCATCTTTCAGGACAGAGAATAAAGTACACAAAGTCAGATGTGGTCTTTAGTCACAACGTTTTTGTCGAAATAAGAAATTTATTTCACAAGGAATTGGAGGTTCAGACAGTCAGTGTTCACTCTAAATATATAGGGCTCCCTCTCTGTTTTGCCACAATAAAACTGAGTTGTTTATATTTCTGGTTGAGAAAACTTGGCAGAAGGTAATGGGTTGGAATGAGAAAATGCTCTCTGCTACTAGTAAAGAGATTCTTATTAAATCGATTCTTCAAGCCATCCCTCAATATTGTGATGATGTGCTACAGACTACCAAGATCTATTTGCAAGAGGCTCTCATTGCTTTTAATTTTTGGTGGTCTTCTAATAGCAAAAGAGTGATCCATTGGGCTGATGGGTCCTTGTTATGCATAGCAGAAGAAGATGGTGGTTTGAGTTTCAAGGATTTATGTCTAATGAATGAGGCTTTCTTTGTGAAACAGTTTTGGAGTTATGGAAAATCCGTTTCCCGTGGTTAGCAGAGCCTTAAAAGTGAAATATTTCCGAAACTCCGACATTTCTGGCTGCTCAGATTAAACCACATTCTTATCCAGCATGGAAAGAAATTTGGAGTGCGGGAATGGGAGTAAGGAAATGGTTTGATGGCAGCCAGCTTCATAATCTCGTATGGCTTGGTGATCCAAGTGGTAAGTT
This sequence comes from Echeveria elegans, assembly GCA_035048345.1. Classification (NCBI taxonomy): domain Eukaryota; kingdom Viridiplantae; phylum Streptophyta; class Magnoliopsida; order Saxifragales; family Crassulaceae; genus Echeveria; species Echeveria elegans. The sequence continues at coordinate 8,314 of JAWWMW010072161.1, read as the reverse complement.
TTCTATAAGATCAGCCTATTTAAATTTGAAACAAGAGCAGGATGCTAAGGTGATGAACTTGGAAGGGGAATGTTCTGAGAAAAATAAAGTTCATTGACGTGCAGTAAATGGTAGTATATTGCAAGTTAAAGAAAATTTGTAAAAATTATGGTGACCTAGTGTCGAACCCAAGGGAACAGTGGAAATTTAATAAATTATAATATTCACGCACTTAAACAGTTCTAAAGGTTTGGAGGGGTTCTATTTCAAGATTGGTGAAAATTGTTTGTAAATTAATATTTAAAAAAAAGATGATTAGGGAATGACTTCACCTATCATAGGCAAAAAAACCACTATCTAGAATTTTCCTACTTGTACGCTTTGGGCCAAAGTGTCCTCCGCGCGCATGTTCATGGCAAAACTTAAGTATAGACTTTATCGTATGATCGAGTACACAACGTCTAAGGACCTGATCCGACCCTATTTTCCATAGATACAGACCATCCCACACATAGAATTAAGCATTATGTTTTAAACGATGACGTTTTGCACTGGAGTATGACTTAGGATACGCACCTGAGATCAAGTAGTTCACAATGTGAGCGTACCATGATACCTTACCTTGAACGGCGAAGAGGTGCTCATCTAGAAAGTGTTCAATGATTTAACCATCGTCTTCGTCCTTTCGAATGCATCTAAGGTGGTCAACCACAATATTTTTTATTCCTTTCTTATCTCGTATCTCAATGTCAAACTTCTGAAGGAGTAGTAACCAGCGCATCAGGCGCGACTTAATCTCCTTTTTCTTCATTAGGTATCTGAGTGCTGCAATGTCACTGAAAATAATGACTTTTGCACCCAATATATACGCACAAAACTTCTCTAATGCAAATACTACTGTCAGTAGTTCCTTCTCAGTGGTAATATAGTTTCTTTGTGATGAATCTAAGGTTCAAGGCGCATAAAATATTGCATCAGCTTTATTGTTTGCGCAGTGTCCCAGAACTGCACCGATCACGTAATCACTTGCGTCTCACATCAGCTCAAATGGCTTCCCCCATATTGGCAGTTGTATGTTTGGTGCGCTAGTCAAAACTTCCTTAAGCTTGTCAAAGGCCTTCCTGCACTTGTCAGTAAAATCAAAGAGAATGTCCTTATGCAGGAGATTAGATAATGACAAGACTGTTTTAGCAAAATCTTTAATGAAACGTCTATATAAACCAACATGCCCAAGAAATGATTTTATGTCACGCACAATTTTACTAAAAATCAAATCAATCTTAGCTTTGTTTACCTTGATTCCTTCGGCTGAAACAATGTGTGCCAGGATGACACCATGTGAAACCATAAAGTGACATTTTTCATAATTTAAAACAAAGTCCTTGGATATGCATCGTTCTAACACCTTGCTTAAACTATTTAGGCAATTGTCAATGACTCACCATGCACAATGAAATCATCCATAAGTGCCTATATATATATGTCTATCATGTCAGAAGACACTTGTGACAAGTCTTTGGAATGTGCCGGGTTGGTTGCACAGGCCGAATGAAGCCAAGACGCAAATTTACCAAACGAAAAACGTCATTTTCTCCTGGTCCTTGGCTTCAATAGGAATCTGATTATATCCAGAGAATCCATCAAGAAAACAGAAGTGAGGCTTACCTGTCAATCGATCAAGCATTTGATCGATGAATGGAAGTGGAAAAATAGTCCTTGCGTGTGACGGCATTCAACTTACCTATAGTTTATGAACATCCGTCATTCGGTCTGGACACGTTTGGGTATTAACTCGCCCTCAGCATTGACTTCCATAGTGATTCCTCCTTTCTTTGGCACAACGTAAACCAGACTTACCCACTTGTTGTCTGATATAGGGTACATCACTCCAACATCTAGCAATTTGAGTATTTCCTTCTGCACAACCTCCATCATGATTGGATTGAGTCTCCTCTGATGTTCTCGTGAAGGTTTGGCTTCATCCTCAAGTAAGATCTGATGCATACATACATTCGGACTCACTCCTCTATGGTTCGCAATTGTCCAACCTATTGCGCACTTGTGCTTGCACAACATCTCTGTTGATTGCACTTCTTGATCCTGTGCGAGACCTTGCTTTATGATTATGGGCAGTGTATTGTTCTCTCCTAAGAACCCATACTTCAAGTGTTCCGATAAGGGTTTCAATTCTAATATTGGTACCTGCTCAACAGATGGTAAAAACTTGTCAGTTCGACAGTGTAACAATATCAGTTTCATACCTTGGTTCTGTTGTGTTTAGAGATTCCAGCATGGCCACCCATTTGTTCCCCAATATCAGGGATTCCTCGCAATGGAAGACTGCATCTCGCATGACCTGTGCGAATGCGTCGTTTGCGCTTAGTGGTTGCGCGTCAGCAACGAGGTCATCCATAGCGTCCAGTGTGTGTACAGTCGCCTCCTCAGCTGGGTGTTGCATGACCTTAAATATGTTGAAGTGTATAACATCGCCATCAACTTCTACGGAGAGCGTTCCGCTGTACATGTCTATCTTCCTACGTGTTGTGCGCAGGAAAGTCTTGCCCAAGGGAATTGGCGCAACGTCCCTTATATACTCGTTCTCCATTTCAAGCACGTAGAAGTTAGCAGGAAAGACTAACTCTCTTAATTTTACTGACACATCCTCGATATTCCTCGAAGTTGTTTGCAAGATTGATCCGCCAGCTGGATTGTTAATCCTGCGCGTCGTAAAGGTCCAAGGTGGAGTGTCGTATAAAGCGAGTATGGCAGAACATTCATTGAAGCTCCTTGGTCCAGCATGCAGCTGGTTACCGTCATGTTCCCGATAGTACAGGGTATGCTAAATATACCAGGATCAACACACTTGGGCGGAACCCTCCTTTGGATCACAACCGAGGCATTCTCATTGAGTGAGACACATTCACATACATGGGTTTGCCTTTTGTTTGTGCATAAATCCTTTAAGAATTTGGCATACCATGACACTTGCCTGATTGCTTCAATCAACAGAATGTTGACTTCCACCTTGCTGAATAATTCCCATAGCTCGTTATCCATATTGACGTTCCTTGGTTTGGATACTTGAACTGAGAATAGTAGAAGAATGGTTCGTTGAGCTTCGGGAGTGCGAGGGATTTTTCAGGTTGCAACTCTTCTTCAGATCGTGCAGCTGGATTGCCTGTCTGCGCATCTGATTGTGTTTCAAGTTGGTCCTCCGATTGTGTTGGTTGTTGTGTCTGCGCGAGTCATTTTGCAGGCTGCACAATTGTCCCTTGTTCCTGCGCAGGTTGTCTTGTGGGCTGCTCAGCAACTTGTCCAGTTGTCTTGATTGTCCGTAGAGTCACTTAGTGAACTCCTCCATACGGATTTTGAATGACTTGCGAAGGTAGAATCATGTATCTCTTCTTTAGCTCATATACTAACGTTGTGATTTTTGTAAGTTTAGTTTCAATCTGCTCGAACCGCTTGTCATTCCTTTCCTCTAATTTACGAATATTTTTCGTAAATTGCGCAACAAGATCTTCTAATGACTTCATCGGTTGCTCACGTTGTTGTGCCTCCATATGTGAACGCGCATCGTCGTACGCGTTCAATTTGTATTTATAGTACCTACTTAAGACACTTAGCAAGTGGTAAGCAGGGTCGAACCCAGAGGAGAGCAAACAGTCTTGAATTCGTAATAAAACTACAACTAAAGTTAAGTCCTAAGTAGGGGTTTGAAATGATTTGTTTGTCAAAACGTAAAAGTAAAGAAAAGTGAGTTTTACTAATCAAAAGAAAGTATCAGTTTAAGGTATTGATCATGTGACAAGTAATCATCAACCAAATTTATCATACAGTATTGAATTAAATAGTTGTTCCCGCTAGAGATACAATCTATGTATAATCGCTAAAGTGATACGCTCCCTATTCTAATCAAATAATCTCGCTAAAGAATTATTTAATTTATTCATTCAATTCACTATTACCCGCTAGAGTATCAAGTAAATATAACAATCACGCAGTAACAACACACTAATAATTTCACCGCTAGGCTTAGTCACTATCATGCAATTTCTACGCGTCACACAATAACATCAATTGCGTTTCACCGCTAGGCTACGCGCAACAAATGATTAAAGTATGCAATAAAGCTCAAGAACATGAATAATTCAACATGCATATAAATCAAAATCAAGTCTTAAACTATAATGTCACAATCTCAATCCCTAAACTAAAATTGGACTTAGCTACTGAAAAACATTGTATTGAAAATTAAAATCGAATTGATGAAGATAAATTGTTACGGAATGTCAATGAGATGAAGCACAAAAATGGGGGATTGAAGCTGCTCCCTTTTGTGTAAAAAAATTGCAGAAAAACTAATGCCAAAAGCTACACAAAACTGCTCGAAGAGCTGCCACAAAGAGCAGCCAAAAGCTGCCCAATCTGCCTCCCCTCTCTCCCGAGCTGCAGCTGCTGTCCGTTCCCTCTGCCGGCTCGAGAATGGATCCTTCCTAAAACCCTTACATCATTTCCTATTTATACTCTGCACTGCTGTTGGGTTGGGCCTAACACTGGATTGGGCTGTGACGTGTCGTATAGTGGTGTCACGAAATGTGTCAAAAGAATTTATAAGGAACTAGGTTGGGTGCCCTAGTGTCGAATCCAAAGGAACGATTGAAACTCAGTTGTTAACTTTTTAACTGTTGAATAGTTATAGTGATTTAAGGGGGGTTTCAAAAGAAGGTTTTGTTTTCAGTTTCGGTAACAATTGTTGTTTGTAATAATCAATTAAAAAGGAGATGACTGGGGCAAAGCTTTACCCAAAATACTCATGGAATGGGTTGAATGATTTCTGAAATTAAAGTAGAACATTATTTTGAAATCGTTTGATTTAAACAAGTCTAATAATGTAAATACTACGCTACTCTCACTGGTGTGACTGTTGAATTACGTAAATAAATACAAATTATAAGACTATAATAATTCTCACTGGTGTGACTGTTGAATTATTAATCGTAAAAATCAATTACCTTAGGATCGCCCTGGTTGGTCACAATCACTAATTCCATTGAAACATTCTAAGCTAGACTCTCATCATTCATGCAATAAGTATCGCCCAGGTTGGTCACAATCCTTACTATGCTCACGTTGATCTGTTCCGACGTGTCCGTCAGCAAATGTTCTTGTAATTTTAAATGGACCAAACCACCGTGACCGCAATTTCCCGGGAACTAGTTTGGGTCTTGAATTAAATAGAAGCACTTCATCCCCTTTGTGGAAATCCTTCTCTCGTATCTTCTTGTCATGTCATAGCTTGGTCTTTTCTTTGTATATCCTTGCGCTTTCGAAGGAATTTAATCTGAATTCTTCCAATTCGTGGAGCTGCAATAGTCGAAGTTCTCCAGTGGCCTTGCTATCAAAATTTAAGTTCTTGATAGCCCACATTACCTTATACTCTATTTCTACGAGAAAATGACATGGTTTTTCAAAGACCAATTTGTAAGGGGACATTCCGATTGGGGTTTTAAAAGCAGTTCTGTAAGCCCATAATGCTTCATCTAATTTAGATGACCAGTCTTTCCTTGATCCATTAACAGTCTTTTCCAGAATACTCTTGATTTCACAGTTGGATACTTCCACTTGGCCACTTGTCTGCGGATGATAAGGTGTCACAACTTTGTGATATACTCCATGTCTGCGAAGCATGCTCTCAAGATGTCTCTCTTTAAAGTGAGTTTCGTTGTCACTTATCACAGTCCTTGGGACTCCAAATCTCAGAAAAATGACTTTCTTAAATAGTTTGCGTACTGACTTGGCGTCGTATGTTGGCGTAGCAATAACTTCGACCCATTTGGAAACATAGTCTACGGCTACCAGAATATACTTATTACCGAATGAAGATGGGAATGACCCCATGAAGTCAATTCCCCAGACGTTGAATATTTCTACCTCTAATATACCCTTTTGTGGCATTTGATCTCTTCTAGATATGTTTCCTAACCTTTGGCAAGCGTCGCAGCTTTTTACAAAATTGTGTGCATCTTTACACAGAGTAGGCCAGAAGAATCCTGAATGTAGAATCCGTGACATGGTTTTGGATAACGAACCGTGCCCCCAGTGTGTGACGAGTGACACTCGTGTAGGATCTTTCTCTGTTCGGGCTCCAATGCACACTTTCTGTAGATCCCATCTACGCCTATCTTGTACAAATACGGTTCGTCCCAATAGTACTGTTTCACTATTTTCAGAAACTTATTCTTTTGGGCATAAGTTAATTTCGGAGGGAGGACTCCGCACACGAGATGGTTTACAATATCAGCGTACCATGGTGCGTTTGCCTCGATTCATTCCATGCGCAGTAGGTATTCTCCAATGAATGTATCTTCAATCTTATCTGCTTCAGTACCTTTAGGTGGTTACTCTAGGCGTGATAAATGGTCTGTGACAACGTTTTCGACTCTTTTCCTGTCTTTGATTACTATGTCGAATTCTTGGAGCAAGAGGATCCATCTGATCAATCTTGGCTTGGTGTCTTTCTTGTTCATCAAGTATTTTATTGCTACATGGTCCGTGTAAACGACAGTTTGAGAACCTACGAGGTATTGACGAAATTTTTCAAAGGCGTATACTACGGCCAACATCTCTTTCTCTGTCGTGGTGTAGTTCGCTTGCGTTGATTACATGTAGGCGCTTATCCACTCTTTGCCCCAAAGCTGCTCCAATCGCGTCATCACTCGCATCGCACATTAGTTCGAATGAGAGGTCCTAATTCGGCGCTTGCACTATAGGTGCGGTCGTTAGAGATTTCTTTAAAATCTTGAAAGCGTGAAGAAATTTCTCGTCAAAGTCGAACTTAACATCGTTAGAAAGTATGTTCGTTAGGGGTTTAGCGATCTTCGAGAAATCTTTAATGAAGCTTCTGTAGAACCCAGCATGTACGAGGAAACTCCTTATCACTTTTACGTCTTTGGGTGGCGGCAGTCAACCTTAGCCTTGTCGACTTTGATTCCTCTCTTCAAAACTAGGTGGTCGAGGACTATTCCCTCCGTGACCATGAAGTGGCACTTTTCCCAATTCAAAACTAAATCCATCTCGATGCATCTAGCCAGAACGTCGTTTAGATTGGTCAGACAATCGTCAAATGAGTGTCCATGCACCGAGAAATCGTCCATAAAGACTTCCATAGTCTTTTCCAGATAGTCCGAGAAGATGGACATCATGCATCTTTGAAAAGTGTCGGGCGCGTTACATAAGCCGAATGGCATACGTCTATATGCGAACGTACCATATGGACAAGTAAAAGTAGTCTTTTCTTGATCCTTGAGGTGGATGAGTATTTGGAAAAATCCACTATACCCATCAAAGAAAGAAAAATATTCGTGCCCAGACAAGCGTTCAAGCATTTGATCGATAAAAGGAATCGAGAAGTGATCCTTTTTTGAGGCAACGTTTAATTTTATATAGTCAATGCACATGCGATATTCTGTGATGTCCTAGTCGAAATTAGTTTATTTTTATCGTTTGTACCAACAGTCATTCCTCTTTTTTTTTTGAACTACATGTATTGGGGTGACCCAGTTTGAGTCAGAAATAGAGTATATAATGCCAGCATCCCTTAATTTAGTGATTTCTTAAAGCACAACTTCACCTAGTCTATGATTTAGTCTACGAAGAAATTCTCTAGAAGGTTTTGCATCGTCAGTCAATCTAATTCTATGCATGCAAACATTCGGGCTAATTCCCTTCAAGTCGTCTATAGAATGTCCTATGGCATTTTTATTTGTACGCAAGACATGCAATAATTTTTCAGTTTCAACCTCGTTTAATGAAGAATTTATAATAACAGATAAGGAATTTCCAGGTCTTAAGTACTCGTTCCTCAGATTTGGTGGAAGAACTTTCAATTCCAAACCAAATTCCTTACCATTAGGCCCTTCAAGTTTTCAACATCAGTGAATCATAGAATTTCTCCACAGTTTCAGCACTTAAGGCTTCACTTTCAATAGAGGTTAATTCCAAGGTTTAATGATTACCCAACATGTCACAAGTTTCAACCAAATTGCAATCCATTGCACTTATATTCATCACTGTAGGAATTGGGTTCAAGCTTTCCCCAGCCCCTTCTCATCACATGTAGGTGATTTCAACATTTTTGATAATTGAAATTTTACATTCTCTTGTCCTACATTCAATTCTATTGTTCCATCACCAATTAAAGCTTTGACAGTGTTTAAAAATGGTCTCTCTAGAATAACAGGAATTTTAGCATGTGAGTTATCATCCATTTCTAGCACATAAAAATCTACTGGGACGTAGAAATTTCCTACCCTTACTGGCATATCCTCTAGGA
>JAWWMW010072152.1:0-14074 GCA_035048345.1 Echeveria elegans | reverse complement strand
ATTAATCACAAATATGTCATTCAAATAAAAATTATATAACAAGCCCAGTCCGGTCCGGCCCATTAAATTTGAAATTTCAAAAAAAATTAAAAAAACAAAAAATTGAAAATGTAAAAAATTAACATTAAAAATAAAAAAAATAAGCGGAAAATATTTAGCATTTTTAGATGAATCAAATGGAGGAAAAAATTCTCATCAGGACGACGGAAGCGCAACTAGTTCAAAATAAATTAATTATATATAATTTTACATGTATGACAGCAAAATTAATTTAATATTATTACTATATTTATGGTGTGAATCGGGCGGGAGAAAGTTCGAGTCTTCCCATCTATCAGTCCATCATCCGACATCAAAGAATCGAAAAACAAAGGACTAATTAGTAAAAGGGTTAATTACAGAAAACGAATCGTATCTGTAGCACTTTTTCTAAATGACACCCTTCCGTTTATTTTTCACACTTAAAGACCTTCACGTTTTCGACGTTTTTATTTAGAGACTCGTACGTCATAATTAACGAAATTGATTCATAAATCGTAATTTTAAAAACTTTGAGGGTTAGATTAAAAATGTAAAAAAATACAATATAACCCATCATTTTTCACCACCACCATTCCGCCACCACGCTCCTTCTTCTTCCTCCTCCACCACCACCACCACCACTCCACATCCACCACCTCCACCCCTCCTCCTCCACCACTCCTCCATCAACACCACCACCACTCCTCCAACGCTCATTGGTGGTGGTGGAGGTAGAGTGGTGGTGATGGTGGAAAATGAGGGGTTATATTGTATTTTTTGTATTTTTAATCTGACATTCAAAGTTTTAAAAATTACGATTTATGGATCAATTTCGTTAATTATGACGAACGAGTTTCTAAATAAAAATATTGAAAACGTAAAAATCTTTAAGTGTGAAAAATATATAGAGGATTGTTAGAGTGTCATCTAGAAAAATTCTGCAACTACGGATGTGTAATTAACCCTTAGTAAAATACAAGAACCACTACGCACGAAACACGTGTTATTTTCCATACATCTTTCGCGAACATGCGCGACGTAACTCCCAGTCTCCAATCGGTCAACCCGTTCCGTTAACTTCAAGTCTCTACTCAAACCTTCTCCAACTCTCTACCAGTACACCACTTCCACTTGTCGCTTCACCTTCCCCGTCCCCGCAACGGCGACGACGCCTTCTCTTCCTCCGTCATCCGTCATACGATCAGCTAACTTACGTTCTTCCCACCTCGAATTGTTCCATTTTTCATCATTTTACGTGCCTAGTAAAACAATCATTCTGGAATTTTTGCTCCTAAACCTCCGTGAGTTATACTATTGTGTGTATTTTCTAGGGATTTCATGTTTGTCATGATAGATTAACGTGTTTAGAAAATTTATTTATTTATTTTTGAAATTGTATAGGAATTGACGAACTGAAGTGTGTTGGAATTGGGATTGTTTGAATCGGAGAGATTTGATTTGATCAGTATGGCGTGGCTGAGAGCGGGTTCCGGAATCGCGAGGCTTGCGATTAGGAGAACTTTATGCTCAAGGACTCCCTATGTAGCGAGGAGTGGGTATTATAAGATATCAGGAGAGCAGACACGTTCATTTCACGTTACTAAGCCGAATGCGCAAGCTGCGCCGGTACCTAGACCAGTGCCGTTGTCGAAGCTTACTGATAGTTTTTTAGATGGGACGAGTAGTGTGTATCTTGAAGAGTTACAGAGGATGTGGGAAGCAGATCCGACTAGTGTTGATGAGTCTTGGGATAATTTTTTTAGGAATTTTGTGGGGCAGGCTGGCGCATCGCCGGGGATATCGGGGCAGACAATTCAGGAGAGTATGAGGTTGTTGCTTCTTGTTAGAGCTTATCAGGTTAATGGACATATGAAGGCTAATTTGGATCCGTTGGGGTTGGAGGAGCGGAAAGTTCCTGATGATTTGAACCTTGATCTTTATGGGTTTACGGAGGCTGATTTGGATAGGGAGTTTTTCCTTGGAGTGTGGAATATGTCTGGATTTTTATCGGAGAATCGTCCAGTGCAGACTCTTAGAGCTATTTTGAACCGCCTGGAGCAGGCTTATTGTGGTAGTATTGGGTATGAGTACATGCACATTGCTGATAGGAAGAAATGTAACTGGTTGAGGGATCGAATTGAGACTCCACTTCCAATGCAGTACAATAAGCAAAGGCGGGAGGTCATGCTTGATAGGCTTATTTGGAGTACCCAATTTGAAAACTTCTTAGCAACCAAGTGGGCAGCGGCTAAAAGGTTTGGGCTCGAAGGTGGGGAGACTTTGATTCCTGGCATGAAAGAGATGTTTGATCGAGCAGCTGATCTGGGAGTAGAGAGCATTGTTATAGGCATGCCACACAGGGGTAGGCTGAATGTTTTGGGAAATGTGGTAAGGAAGCCACTTCGTCAGATTTTCAGTGAATTTAGTGGTGGGACTCGGCCAGTGGAAGAAGGTGGGCTATACACTGGAACTGGTGACGTCAAGTACCATTTAGGAACTTCTTATGATCGACCTACTAGAGGTGGGAAGAGGCTCCATCTATCGCTTGTTGCGAATCCAAGTCACTTGGAAGCTGTGGATCCTGTTGTGGTTGGAAAAACAAGAGCAAAACAGTATTATTCGAAGGATGAGGATAGAACAAAGAACATGGCTGTTCTACTTCATGGAGATGGAAGTTTTGCTGGTCAAGGCGTAGTCTATGAGACTTTGCATCTGAGTGCTCTTCCAAATTACACAACTGGAGGGACTATCCATCTTGTAGTGAACAATCAAGTGGCCTTCACAACTGACCCAAGATCTGGAAGATCATCCGAGTATTGCACAGATGTCGCCAAAGCACTGAATGCCCCTATTTTCCACGTCAATGGGGATGATCTGGAGGCTGTAGTTCATGTGTGCGAACTTGCAGCAGAATGGCGTCAGACCTTCCATTCAGATGTTGTTGTTGACATAGTCTGTTACAGGCGATACGGGCACAATGAAATTGACGAGCCATCATTCACCCAGCCAAAAATGTATAAGGTAAGCCATCAGCATGTCCGTGTCTGGATTTTTGCTTTGTCATTTCATCATCTTGTTTTTCCTTCCTCACTTTTTGTCTTCTGGAAAATTACTCTATGATTTGAAGCCAGTTGCTCACATTGGCTTTCTTATCTCCGTCCTTCTCATTGATTTTCTCATCAACAGGTCATCAGAAATCATCCCTCCGCTCTAGAGATTTACCAAAAGAAACTTTTGGAAACTGGAGACGCCTCTAAAGAAATCATTGATAAAATAAATAACAAAGTCCTTTCAATTCTCAACGAAGAATTTTTAGCCAGCAAAGATTATGTGCCACGCAAAAGGGACTGGCTTGAAGCTTATTGGGCAGGATTCAAATCACCTGAACAGCTCTCACGCATCCGGAATACCGGGTATTCTTACATTTCTCCTTAGTTACCAGATTCGTAAATATAATAAGTAATGTGAAAACCCTTTAATATTCAGGGTTAAACCAGAGATTCTGAAAAATGTGGGGAAGGCGATCTCAACCTTGCCAGAAAATTTCAAACCCCATCGAGCAGTGAAAAAGATTTTTGAACAGCGAGCGCAGATGATTGAAACTGGTGAAGGGATTGACTGGGCTGTTGGGGAGGCTCTTGCTTTTGCAACTTTGCTTATTGAAGGAAACCATGTCCGACTGAGTGGCCAAGATGTGGAAAGGGGCACCTTTAGTCATCGGCATTCTGTAATTCATGACCAGGAAACAGGAGAGACGTATTGCCCGCTTGATCATGTTATGATGAACCAAAATGAGGAGATGTTCACTGTTAGCAACAGGTTTTTATCTCCTTTTTTTCTGGTTTAATCATTTTTCCTTGCCTTTGTTTCATATCTAAGTCGATATCAATCTGTTTGAGTTTTTTCTTTTTGATTCATAAATACAACCGCTTAGCCGTTTGTGGGAATGGTTGCTTCTCAACTGAATATACATTTAATGTATGACTTTTTGCAGCCCTCTTTCTGAGTTTGGCGTCCTTGGATTTGAGTTGGGTTACTCCATGGAAAATCCAAATTCGTTGGCATTGTGGGAAGCTCAGTTTGGTGACTTTGCGAATGGAGCTCAGGTGATATTTGATCAGTTCTTGAGCAGTGGTGAGTCAAAGTGGCTTCGACAAACAGGACTCGTTGTGTTGCTTCCTCATGGCTATGATGGACAAGGTCCAGAGCACTCTAGTGCACGTCTGGAACGTTTTCTACAGGTAAAGTAAAGACTCTGTCATGATGTTTTACACTCTTTTCAATCTTTAGGTAGAATCTTGACGAACTTGTGGCTACTGTTTAATTATTTTCTACCCTTGGACTCATGTGTGCATTTATATCCACCATAGATGAGTAACGATAACTGTTATGAAATACCGGAGATGGATCCAACACTTCGCAAACAAATTCAGCAGTGCAATTGGCAAGTAGTCAATGTGACAACACCTGCCAATTATTTCCACGTGTTACGTCGTCAGGTGGATACTTAATCTACTATGACATTTGTGTGATTTTCAGACTCATTTTCCTTATGCTCACCATTGCATGCATCATCTCCCAGATACACAGAGACTTCCGCAAGCCACTTATCATAATGTCCCCTAAAAACCTCCTTAGGCACAAGGACTGTAAATCAAACCTGTCTGAGTTTGATGATGTGCAAGGCCATCCAGGGTTTGATAAACAGGGTACCAGATTCAAAAGACTTATAAAAGACCAAAACCTTCACGCTGATGTTGAAGAAAGTATCAGAAGACTAATTCTTTGTTCAGGAAAGGTATGTTGTACGAACAATGCCTACACCTCCCAACATATACTCGTACAACTATCGTGATTGACCTATACACATGCTCTGCACAGGTCTATTACGAGCTTGATGAAGAGCGCAAAAAGGTTAATGGTGGAGACATTGCTATTTGTAGGGTAGAACAGCTATGCCCTTTCCCGTATGATCTCATCCAGCGTGAGCTCAAGCGGTATCCAAGTACGTAAGACGTGAAACCTCCGGCTATTCTGATATGACATTAGAGTGCGACATGATTGAATGATTTTCATACTGTGTCTTTCTTTTGGCTTCCCAGATGCTGAAATTGTTTGGTGCCAAGAAGAGCCGATGAACATGGGTGCTTACACTTACATTGCACCTCGCCTTTGCACAGCCATGAAAGCATTAGGTCGTGGTAACATGGATGACATCAAATACGTTGGGCGTGCGCCATCTGCGGCACCTGCAACTGGATTCTACAGTGTGCATGTAAGGGAGCAGACCGAGATTGTGCAGAAAGCAGTCCAACCTGAACCAATCAAAGCGCCTTATGTAACAGTTTGATCCATAAATTGGTTGCTAAAGCGGCTCAAGTCCCGCTTTTCCTAGCCATCATATACTCAACGGTATGCTGGACACTATTTTCAACTGGTCGGTTAACTGCTGCAATGATTTGTTGTTATTAATAGTAGGGTTAATTACAGAAAAAAAATTCGTGCTTTTGACACCCCTCTATTTTTTAAAACTTTTAACCATGCGATTCGTTTTCGCTGTTAATAATGTGTTAATCCTTTAATCGTATTTTTAGAAATATTAGAGGTCGATGAAAAATTCGATTAATACAATCAGAGTTTGACTTATGATTAATACAATTCAGTCATTCCCTTCCAATCTCCAACCGTATCCTCACCCTCCTCCCACTGCATCCTCATCCATTAACCGCCAAAATTAGACAATCTTCCCCACCCGAGTTCGTGGCTTCTGCATCGCTATCTGCGCCATGGTACACTGGTTAATCAACATAGTTGTCACCTACACCCTCCCAGACTTTCTAACGGCGATCGGCCTCGTCGGCATCTTCAGCATTTACGCAGTTGTTTGCGCCATATCCTTGGGTTTTCATATACCTCAAAGTTCTCCAGAAACCAAAGGCATGCCCCTTGAAGTCATCACAGAATTCTTCGCTTTGTCGAATTTGGAAACAATTCTTTGCAACACACTTTCTGGTAAAATCTATTCCATTTTTCTTCAATAACACTTCCATACAACAGAAGCTTAAAAGTTTATGCTATGGAAAAGGAGCCTTCTAAAGCTTCGGACAAATCGGAAGCGAACTGACCGCAGTGCCCGCACCTCTCCACAGTCAAAATCCAGCGACAAGATGGACAAGAAGTGTGAGACAGAAGCCAACTATCAACACACACATCATGGAATTCATGACGCAGAAAGGTAGAGATCGAATCTTATCTCCATCGACGAATTCGGCGAGACAGATCAGACATTCACCGGAAACGATTTCGTCGGATGATGAGGGGAAAGTGTGTTTAGGCAAGACGCGGATGACTTTCTTGTTGTTGGCTGCTGACGGTGGTTGAGACTTGAGATGTATTGTGGGTGGCGGAGATAGAGGGAGGAGGGGTGGCCGAGGAGTAAGGGGAATAACGATTCGGATTATATTATTTGAATTTTCAATCTAACTCTCAATGTTTAAAAAAATAGGAGTTAAGTGTCGATAATTGCGACGGAGGATGTTAACGGTGAAAACGAACGAATGTTTAAGTGTAAAATAGAAATGAAGATGTTATTTGAAAACTATAAATACGAATCTTTTTCTATAATTAACTCTTATTATTATTAATAACTTGTGGCAACCTATTGAACTTGCGGTAACCTTGTGCTCTATGTGTACGTATTATGCACATATCAATTTATGTCAAAGGACAGTTTGGCAGAGCGGTATCAGCCGCCAGATTTAGGCTCGGGTCTGTGGTTTAAATTTAACTCTTTTTTTTCAATTTCAAAAAATTAAAGTTTAATGTTTTGAGAGTTCTAAAGGAAAAGCCGTCTAATCATATTTTATAAAAATTGGTATAGTGTATTTTAATTTAGTTTAGAACCAACTGTCAAATTTACTTTTTTTCAATTTCAAAAAAATAAAGTTTAATCTTTAGGAAGCTTTATAAGGAGAACAGATCGGCTAATTATAACATTTGTCGTGAGATGGACTAAGGCCGAGTTTGGAGCCTTCGTTAGCTCTCTATTGAGAAAAAAATTATTTTTTGTTACACAAGGCTATGACGATTGAATTTTTGTTACGAAATTGCTAAATGATCCGTTATATTTTCATTTGTAATAACCTGCTAATGATCCTAAAATGACAGAGAAAAGAGCCCAACATTTGGACTTTGGTTTGATTGTGACTGAGATTGGTACCCCGGGTAGGTAGACGTTGAATCACGTTTGAACTTGAGTCAGCCAGCAACCACCCACCTTCCCGACCGAGACCATGGACCACTTTCTCCATCCCACCAACTTTTCACATTTTGGATTAATGAAGGTGACTGAAGTAGGAAGGGCTTCACTTCAGACACATATACTGGGTACTGTAAAAAAAAATTTGTGCCCTCCCTCGTTTAAATTTTTGGCTCCGCCACTGAACAGTCTGCACCTGTTCAGCAGACACAGACCATGGACCACTTTATATTTTTTTCCTTTATAATCAAACACATAATTTCATTTTCACTTAAAATTTTCCTTTCCTCTTCTTTTTTCTCGTAACCAAACGGAGTCGAAATTTCCGTTTTAACGAAAAACGATAAAACGGTGAATGGTAAGATAATTTTTCAGGAAACCGTAAAACATGAATTTTCCGTATGTCCCTAGCATATACTTTTGACTACATGCATCTAAAAGTATAAATAAACAAAAGGGGTATCAAAGAAAACTCACGCCGCAAAATCATACTCATTATCATAATGTTTTAAACAAAATTATCTAAATAATGTACTTTCAAATCTAATGTAAAATGCAATCAATGGCGGATCCAACGGAGGCCGGATATGAACCTATCGGTCCGATATTGTTTTCCAACAATTGAAATACTACTGATTATACATTGTCATTTTAAACATCTACTGATTTTGAACCCTTGACCTTAAAATTGTAAGGCAAGAATTTTTAACACTTTAACCCCGGGTTACCTCCTAAGAGCAACTCCAATGTGGGTTGCAAAAGGAGTTGAATTTGCAAAAGTGACCCACGTGGCACAGAAAATGGCTGACGTGGCGTTCAAAATTTACAAACCCACCATTTGAGTTGTTAATTTACCAACTCACTGTTTACGGCCTCTATCCATTAAACAATTCATGTTTAATCGACTCAGCACCTCCAATCTCCCTCATTTCCTCTGATTCCCCTTCAATCTCATTCCTCTTCCTCCGACTCCTCCAATCTCAGTTCCTCTCTGCATCTCCGCCGGCTTCAGATTTAGAGTTTGGCAGGTGAGTCGTTGTTGTTGTGCTGACGGATGATGATGGTGGGTCGGAGTAGTGATGGTGGTCATGGCGGGTGGTGTTGGTGGGTCGGAGTAGTGATGGTGGGTCTGGTGGGTGGTGTTGGTGGGTCGGAGTGGTGATGGGTCGTGGTGGTGTTGGTGGGTCGGAGTAGTGGTGGGTGGTGGTGGTGGGATGAGGTTGAGTTGTAAACAAAGGGGTTTTTGGCTTTACAAACCAATTTTGCATACCACCCATTGGAAGGTTGTGGGTTAAAATTGAGTTTGCAAAATTGGATTTGCATCCCCATTTTGCAACCCCCATTGCGGATGCTCACCTTTTCAAAAAAAAAAAAAAACAGAGATGTTCTACCACCTCAACCAGTGCTATTCTAAAGGAAATGCAAAACAGCGAGCAAAGACAAAACGAGTTTTAAGGTTTAACAGGCGGCAACCATTTTTTTTCCAACAACCATCTCACAAAAGAAAAGAAGAAGAAGTAGAAAAAAGAACCAAACAACAACTTCGCTTTCATCGCCACTCTCTCTCTCTCTCTCTCGGCGGACTCACCAAAGCCTCCACCTTTCTTCTCCTCCTTCCCCCATTCCCCATTCTACAAAAACACCACCATTCCATATCCCAAACCCATCCCTAAAAATGGCATCTTCCGCCGCCGCCGCCGCATATTCTTCTCTCTCCTCCACCTTCACCCAGTCAACCCGATCCCTGACAAATTCCTCCTCAATCCCTCTCCCCAAACGTCAGTCACGATCCCTGACTGTTACTTCATCGGCTGCCACAACGCAGTCTGCGGCGACGGCTGTTGTGTGTAAAGATTATAAAGTCAAATCGGTCAATGCTAGGCAGATTATTGATAGTAGAGGTAACCCTACTGTCGAGGTTGATTTAATTACTGATGATCTTTATCGATCTGCTGTGCCTAGTGGAGCCTCTACTGGAATCTATGAGGCTTTGGAGCTTAGAGATGGTGATAAGAGTGTTTATGGTGGTAAAGGTGTTCTTCAGGCTGTTAGAAATATTAATCGGGTTTTGGGGCCTAAACTCATTGGAGTTGATGTCAGGTAGATTCCATTTTTAAAATTTTCATTTTTAAAATTAACATTGATTCGATTTTTAAAATTAGCATTTGATTTGAGATTTTTTTGTGCTTTTGTGAAAATGTTGGATTTGGGTATATGTGAAGTTGATTCGGTGTAGGGCATATTTGGATATTGATGTTCTTGTTTTATGTGTGAATTTGTTAGGGACCAAGCTGCGGTTGATGCACTGATGTTGGAGCTTGACGGGACACCAAACAAGTCAAAATTTGGAGCTAATGCAATACTAGGAGTATCTCTTAGTGTGTGTAGAGCTGGGGCCGGGGCCAAGGGAGTGCCTTTGTACAAACATATTCAAGAAATATCTGGGACAAAGGAGCTTGTGATGCCTGTGCCGGCGTTTAATGTGATTAATGGGGGGAGTCATGCGGGAAATAATTTGGCCATGCAGGATTTTATGATTTTGCCGATTGGGGCTGCATCGTTCGCTGAGGCTCTGCAAATGGGAAGTGAAGGTATGTGATTTAATACTTTAAAAAAGAGATGGGTTTGTGATGGACTCTACTCTGATCGGTAGTAATGAGTTAAGATTTACGTTGCAGTTTATCACACACTTAAGGGAATTATCAAAGCAAAGTACGGCCAGGATGCATGCAATGTTGGAGATGAAGGCGGTTTCGCTCCCAATGTTCAGGATAACAGAGAAGGATTGGTATTGCTTATTGATGCAATTGACAAGGCTGGCTATACCGGAAAGGTACGATGTACATTTTGCCGTTTATCATCAGCGTTTACTCTTGCTTTTTGTTTGATCTGATTCGTTTGGCCTGGCTTCAACGTCCAGATCAAGATTGGAATGGATGTTGCAGCCTCGGAATTCTTGTTAAAGGATGGAAGATACGATCTGAACTTCAAGAAGCAGCCAAATGATGGAGCACATGTCCTCACTGCCCAAAGTCTGCGTGATTTGTACAAGGAGTTTGTAAGGGACTTCCCTATTGTTTCAATCGAGGATCCATTTGACCAAGATGATTGGAGTGCATGGGGTTCACTGCAATCGTCAGTTGATATCCAACTAGTAGGGGATGATTTGTTGGTCACGAATCCTACAAGAATAGCTGAAGCTATCAAAAAGAAGTCTTGCAATGCTTTACTACTAAAGGTAAGTATATTAGTGACATTGATTTAGTATTTGGGCAATGGGCATTAACACCAATCCCTTTATGCCGTATATACGAATCATATGAAATGTAGTTCTATTGTAGACCACAGCAAATTGCAAGTGATGTATTTGAAGTAAATGGGTCGCGTCAATTTTGAAGACCCACTGGCTGTGGTTCTTTTGTGTTTTCCTTGCAAGTCAGTTGCATGAATGGCTGACTTGCTTGGCCAATTTTTTTGCAGGTAAACCAGATTGGTACTGTGACTGAATCCATCCAAGCGGCACTTGACTCGAAAGCTGCAGGATGGGGCGTCATGGTTAGCCATCGAAGTGGTGAAACTGAAGATAACTTCATAGCTGATCTATCAGTTGGCCTAGCTAGCGGACAGGCTAGTATTTAAATATCTCACTTCACCCGATAGTTGTTTTTTTCCTTCTTCAAGCCTGACTATTGAACTAATTCCACTCCGTACAGATCAAAACCGGCGCTCCTTGTCGAAGTGAGAGGTTGGCCAAGTATAACCAGGTATGTTACGCTCTCAAATCATCTATTAAATGAGTGACAGTAAGTTTAGACTTTAGATATTCTGGTTTCGAAATGTAGATAATTTTGTTCAAGTTGCGGACACTAATTATAAAAAGGGGGAATACAACAACGTATTAATATTGCTAGTTTAGTTTGATTCCTTGGGAATATGATATGAATTTGTTTGTCTTGAGTTAGTGTCAGGCTTGGAAAATTGTATGGTTAGGACTTAGGAGTATTGGGGTGCGCACACTCTGTAGAAAATGATTCGTCCAAGTTACCACGTCGAGTGAGTTTTGAAGAGGATCCATTTGTGCACGTAACGAACAAACTTTGAGAGGGCAGCTTTAATGTATCCCTTAACAGTAATTTACTGTCATTAGATTGTCAAATTCTATAGATGTAACTGAAAGGAATTATTTTCTCATTTTTACATGATACACAGCGATGTATAACTTGTTCAATCTTGTTTCTTTCCAGCTTCTGCGCATTGAAGAGGAACTTGGAAACGTACGCTATGCTGGTGAAGCTTTCCGGTCATCATAGAGAGAGCACTGAATACTTTTTTATCAGCATTACTATTTGTTGTACCTAAGTTAGTTTGCGGAATTCGCATGTGAAACAAGTGAGTGAAAGACTACCAGGAGGACCAAAAATTAAAACATTTGAACCTGCTTTTAAGACACATCGTTTTCATTTTGAACATGATGTCTGCATCCCAACACTCAAGAGCTCCCCTTGAAACATACACTAGTTTTTGTCATACGTGCAAGCTCTATCCTCAATTTCTAAAGCTGTATGAGTAAATTTACAATGCTTTCATTGGAAGGTCAGCGAGTTTCTGCTGAAAAACCAACGGTTCAACTGGGATAACTGACGACCTAGGGTTTCTGACTGAAAATCTACGGCATTAAAACTGCAAGGATATCCTTCTGACTCTTTCCCTTGAGATTCTTCAGGTTCATCCATTTGACTCGCTTGGCCAATAGGGTTTCTGACTAAAAATCTACGGCATTAAAACTTTCATGAAGAGTTCCGTCACCTATCTGATGCACTTCACATACCTGAGCGCCACCTTGAATTTTGGACTTTAAGTAACACCGATCCTTCAAATTTTGACATCTTCAAAGAATGAAAGAAGCCCTCGACAAATAGGCCAATAGGGTCATTTTTCAAACAGCAAAAAGTGTCAATGAATTATCGAGGATATATATCGCAAGAGCCCTTACCTTTTACATGTCAAGACACAAAGTCAATAATAATAACTGATCGAGGATCAAGGATGGACAACGGGGCCCAGGTATCTTCCTTGGCGCATGTAGATATCTGGTGACTTGATTTCTGCTACCCACGCATACTCCTTTTTTTCATCGAGGAAATCAGCCCCATCTTGCAGAGCTTCAACATGTAAAGAATATAGTAATGAGCCATTTCAAAATATTTACAAATATCATGTTCCCAGTCAAATTTCTGCACATACTGAAAGCATATAGAGGAAGACATATTATTGTGGGCTTATAATTTGCCAACTTACAAAAGCTAGCTAGAGAATGGAAATGGATAGTCACGGTAGTATGTGCACGCCCTGCCAGCAGACTCCAGATACGGTGGTGCTAATTAAGACATCTAGCACAGCACAAGGAGTAACAGCAGTGAAACAGTGGACATTCCCAGCCCTCTTAGGATACAAGACTGAGGTCTCGCATGGCACCGTCATTACTTTTTCCACAACTAACTTGGTCAACCGAACTGCCAAAATAATATTTAAGTCAATGGCGCAGCCAAAATATGCCTCTAGTGATATACCATAGTTCAAATTTAAATTAGAAAGTAAAAAATAGTGTATTACACTACACGGGATACAATCCACAAAACATGTCGAGAGGATAGAAATTCACACCTGCTTATATTCATGAAAATATAAACAATCAAAATGACTTTCAAAAACAAGTAAATTGCTCGTCAATTTCCAAGAATTTCCCACTGGCCTTAGATTTTGATTATCACAAGTTTTGGTAGTAAAACATAAAAAGAGTAGAAGAGACTGAGAGAGATTAATAATGAAGTGAAGCATTCAACAGTATGACAAGTAAACAAAACCCTTTCCAAGAACCCATATATAAAGATAAAATTAGAGATGCATTAATTAATATAATACCTGTAGTATTTTCTGGTCCTCTTGAACTACTGAAAAGAGCAGGTTCAACCCAGTCATATGCTTTAACATGCAGGGACACCCGTACAGAATTTTGCTGAAAAACACACATGCCTGGATGATCGTGGAGTGGAATGACAGCCGAGGTGGGCAAACAAAATATGCACATCTACAACAAATTGCAAACAAAAGATAGTTCCTTTATTCTACAAACAGTACTGGAACCCCCCAAAAAAATTCAATAATAAAGAACCTGATAGAGTTAAAATGGCCAACATCTCCAGGTCCGATAATATCTGATACCCACACAATACACAGAAACACGTAAGCAAATCACCCACATTTCTACAAGGAAATAAACTCCAAACTAGGGTGTTAAAATGGATGGATTGGATGGATTAGTATGAATTTTAAATGGATAATCGTTTAAATGGATCCAAACCATTTAAACCGTTTAGTATAAATGGATTAAATAGATTGATCCATTTAACCCAGTAAATTAAATGGATTAGCTTAAAAATGCCTTAAATGGTTGATTTCATCCATGTAAGCAAATCACCCACATTTCTACAACGAAAGAAACTCCCAAAGGCACTTCCACCTTTCACAAACAGCAACAGAAATTGAATCAGCATTTGACAGACGTTCACAAGAAACTACGCAAAACTCAACCTTCCTCCAACCAAACATCTTCAAAAAAAAAAATCACACTTATGAACCCATCAATCAGACCAAATCCAGTTGAACCAATACTCGGTCGAACCGCAATATGTAAAATAGCGGGAAATGGCTTGGTAGGTGAAACGCGCGTCGCTGTGCGCGCCAAATTGTAATTTATAATACCTGCTAAGATACTCAGTATGCGGTAAGCAGGGT
>JAWWMW010072143.1:0-14077 GCA_035048345.1 Echeveria elegans | reverse complement strand
GGGTAATAAAAGTAGCTACCAGTCTGATCCTTGACTTGGAAATGGTATGTATTAATAGAGGTGAGCATGTGCATGCATGAACATACGTTTTTATCTATATCTCCATTTGAATCTCCTTATTGTTCTCAACTTTTCAGCACTAATTTTATTTTTTATTTTTAATATATTTTTATTCAAATGTCTTCGTTCAATTTTCCTCAAATTTTCCAACGTATTTCGCTCAATTTAAATTTTAAAATTTGAATTTGTACATATGAATTTATAAATTTTTAATTTTAAAATTTTATCTTGTTCCTTTTTTTGTCTTTTTGTATTATTCTATTACTATTTTATCAACGAAATTAGAGGTTTTAGCAACGAAAATTTTCGTCGATATGTGTGGTTGTGGACAATGAATTCTATTAGATATATATAGACAAGTGTAACGTCCGTCGTCCCGACATGGATGCGTCATCCCGGATGCGCAATCAAATCGATCAAATAGGGGCGTGACTCGATCGACCAATTTTTGGTGTCGTGCGGACCGAATTTAAATAAGTATTTTCATTTTTTTTGTCATATTCATATTTTATCTTATTCCGATTTTATTTTATTCCTATATTTTCTTATTCCAGTTTATGCTTATTACTTTTCCTACTTTTCCTTATTCCGGTATATGCTTATTCATATTCTTATTTTTCTTTATTTCAGTTTAAGCTTATTCCTATTTTTCGTGCTATAAATGTGGTCACTATTTTATATATTCTATTATATATATAGATTAGTACCGGGTGGGATAGGGCATTAGGTTCCAGGATCACCATCTTGCCAAGTTCTTTCTTTGCTGGATACCGTTCCAATAGAAGAGCAATGGCGCATCGAGGTTGTTGAAGACATTGACGACAATGTTGTTGTTGGAGGTGCAGTTGATGGGTGGTCCAGGGAAGATGCCATTGATGAGAACGACTTGTTGTGGTTATGCCCAAGGGAGAGAGGGTGCCATAAGTTACACTACATGTATAGAATAAACAGGGTTCTCAGCCACAGCCACCGCCGCGCAGAGGCTCACAAGCGCTGCAACCAGAGCTCGGTGACGATGACCCATTATTGAATGGGAACTCAAATATTAGAAAAATATTAACCCTTCTCGTCCCTGGAAATAAGAAATGAGAAATAAGAAAGCATCAGAGGCCCTTATTAACATAAAGAAGAAACATAACTTGTCCGGAGCTGCATTACACGGTACACATTATTTACTGGTGATAACATACATTTGTTCATACAGGAAGTTCCTAGAGCTGTGATAAAATTCCAAAGTGAGACGCGATAAATACGCTACATATAATGTGCCTTATTTTCTAATCACCATCTGGATACGGATCATGTGTGCACTTGACACAATCTTAATTACTTGTTGTAAAGTTGAAGGGCAAGGGAGCAAACGAACTTCAGCTTCGATACACAGCTGATGCAAGTGAAAACAAACTGCACCATATTCAACATGAAACCATGGACAAGTTTAACCCACTAAATTTTGACGAAGCGGACATCACTTTGTCCGAAAGCTGTTCCACAACCTGGGCATTTCCTATGGCGGGTCTCTAAGTTCTTTTGAATGCAAGAATGGCAAAAAAGATGGTAGCATTTGGTGATAACAACCTGAAAAAAATACAAGTTTGAATCCATGTTATCTCGAACGCGTGTTTGAGAAACTGATACAATAATTAATAAGTTCTCCCACCTGTGATGCCCTAAATAACCCCTGCCAACTGGAGCGCGATGAAATCAAGATAACGAAAATAATGGGATGTTTTACCTCTTTTGGGCGGTCAGAGCACACACCACATTTGAGAATGGACTTGCAATCCTTGATTTCATCTTTGAGTTTCTGTATAGCTGCTTCCCCAATCGCAGCAGTCAGTTCAATTACCTTCTGATTCATCTCCGTAAGCTCATCTTCAAGCCTTTTCCTCTCACTCCTGATGCAAACACGCAACCATTAGTAAGTATTTACTATTAGAGAGTACCAGGAATGTCCTATGCTTTCATATGACCTCCACATCATCTCAACACTGATGGTTTATCAGTGCCAGTGCCATTCACGTGAAATACTCACAAAAAATATCTTTCAATCCTCTGCAAAGAGGTGTTCAAATTGGACCATTAGGATGCAATTTACAAGTTTGACCATAAGGAATGGTTTGCATGATTTTCTAAAGAGTGCAAAAAGGCAAATATCCAAGGGCTGTTGCCGTGTCTGCATATTGGACTCACTCTGACTAAGCCACTATATAATCATCTAACATATTAAATAAAACAAAAAATGTAAAGGGAGTGGAAGAAACTGATCATGATTCATGACCGATTTTACCTTTCGTTCTCCAAATTGACTTGAGCATCACGGATCTTCCTATGGGTTTGTTCATACTCTTTTTCAGAAGAAGCAACAGCGGATTTCAACCATCTCAGCTCTTTCTCAGCATCTGCTAACTCCCATTTAGAAGTTTCCAAACTGATAGCAAGATGCCTCTCTTCTGGGCAAGACTTTTTGGCCTCTGCCAACAAGATCATCATCTGCCATGATAAATTGATTAGTAGGAAGATGGATGATAGAATTCAAAGTGACAAGCGTGGTGATTTTACCTGCTCTTCACCTTTTGTGATCCGCAATTTGACAGATTCAAGAGATGTATTTGCTTGCAGTAACTGCCTCGTTAAGTCCTGCTTCTCTGATAGTAAACTAGTGTATGCCTGTTTTGTCTTCACACTCTCGGAGACCAGCTTTTGTAACAAGTTAAACAAGAGAGTCAGATAATTGATCCAAACAAAGTGAACCGAGATTCGAATGGACTGGCACCTGATAGATAATCCTCACCTTAATATTATACTCGTCCCTTTCAGCAATCTGCTTTAATAAGTGCTGGTTTTGGGTCTGCATATCTTCATAGGCCTGGCCAATCGTCTACAGCACACATTTTCAAATTAAAAACTTGAAATATGACGAGTCAATAATCAATAAATAAAATAGGCACATTACCTCAATTTCAGTAATAAAAGCTTCAGCCTCAGCATCCTTAATTTTAATTGCTTCAGTAAGCTCCCTAAGTTCCCTATCAGAAAGCATTAGAAAGAAATGTCAGTAAGTTTTTCTTTGTTTGGTATTCCAAGTCCTTGCACTGAGGCAACCTAGAAATACAGTAAAGATAAAAGAGATAGAAGTTAATAGGCACTACTCTACCTAAAATAGAGAAACCACAACGACCCACGAGAAAGTAAAAAAATAAAGAAAATGAATCAAAACCTGCTCTGACTGAAAGGCGTTTCCAAGCCTATGGTGTATGCATTCTGAACAGCGAGTTCGGAGTCAATTTCTTAAGAAATAAGGCTCAATAAATGAATGACCCCACACCAAACAAAAAGTTGTGAAACTACACGCCAAGGCTCCAATTTCTCATAAAAATGCAGCAGTAACATCAACAGAATAAATTAAAAGGCAAGAAAAGAAGGAAACACGAAATATGTAATAGTATGGAATTTATGCATCTATATTTTTCACAAAACAAAATGCTATACCTATCTGAAGCATCAAGCTTGTCCCACAAATCGTTCTTTTCAGCTTCTGCAGCAGCAAGCCTCTGTTGGCATGCCAACTCTGCTTCATTGGCAGCTCTGACTCTCAGTTCTAAGCTATGTTCGCTAAGGGCATTCTGCAAAGCTTTGGTTTGAGAGAGCGCTCTTGCTTCTGATTCTTTTATATCCTTCAAGTCTCTGCGTTTGACATCAGATGTCATTTGTTATGTCTTAAAAGAATATGGATTTGACAAATATAAAGAGCAAATAGCAAACCCCTAAATGTATGCACCAGTAACAAGAACCAAACAATATAGATATAATGGCATGCACTGCAACTCTCAAGATCCAACCAGTGATCCACTACACATATCTAGTTTCCTTCTTGCAGTTTTAATCAACTACACTGCCATGTATATATTTGATTATCCTGAAGAAGTACAGGACAGCATGTAATAGACGACCACTGATTACATGTACAACTCTTCCATAAACAACTGGGAAAGACGAACACATTATTTGCATTAACAAAATTTAACAACTGGTTTGTTGATTTAATACATCAAGATCACTTGTAAGATTCAATAAATGGCTGTTAAAATTCTGAACAACATCAGCTACTGCTGCATCAGTTGATGGTTCTTTTGAACAGTGAAAGACCTTTTGTCAACTACATTTTGTTCATACCTGACACTCTCACAGTTCTCCTGTTCATACATGTCCAGAACCAGCGGTAACTCCAGTTTTCCCTTCTGCAGCCTCTCAATCTACAACATTTTGCACCCCAGTTTAGAATATATATCTGCAATAAACACACTGAGAACAACAAAAACAAACATGCTACAGTTTTTGTAGTACCCCATGTAAGGTTTATGATCCTCGCAACCTACACTATCATATCAAGTATATAGATCACATAGATTATTTTTTTCCATAAGGCAGCCGATAATTACATTTGTATTATGCCTCAACCCTACATTTATTTTGGGAATAATCACGAGGCCAGCTAAAAAGTTGGAAACGCTATCACAGGTAAAACACCTACCAAGTTAAACTAGTGTGTTTCCAATTTATCATCCCTAGTAGCTAATTTCAGACTCTTGGCATTCTTATTAACAATTAACTTTTCATTGAGTATATCACAATTTATTCCACCAACACTTACAGAGTTGATTGAAAATTTTCTTTCTGGACATGAGTGTCAGTTCAAAGTTCAAACATAATGTTGAAACCCGAAAGTGCATTTTAGTAATGACATATATAGATTAGTCAGTAATACAGCACACTCACATGTTCCTTGAGAAATTTTATTTCTTTCATCTGTTTTGTACATTGATCTGTTATATTTTTCTGTTCTGTTGCCTGCACAGGAAGAATATAACAATTTAGTAAAAAATACAACTTTTGTTGTTGCTTATAGACATGACATATAAAATGAGACCTTTGAAGTTAACAAAGTATGTAATGACAGAGATTGTTCATGCAAGGAGGTTGCTTCGTCAGCTGTCTCCTGCCAACGATTTAGCTGAGCTTCCATCATTTTCATTTCTCTAGACAGGGCAGAAGCCATTACACTGAACTCAGCTTTGATATCATTTCTGCCTGAAATCACCAAAAACAATGCTCATGAAAACTATATAAATCATAAAAATATCTGGCTATTTGGTTCGCTTGAGCATCCTGCTGAAGACAATTTCTTGGTAGACTTCATATAAAGCTGCGAAGAAGTAATTTTCATCGCATACAGTTTGTTGCTTAAAGCTAATATCAAAGTATTAATTTTTATTATTTTATCTGCTAAAAAAGGAATCCTACCAGTATCTTGTATGGTCTCTTCCATTTTGATTTCATTTTCATTGTTTCCTTTAATATAATTCGCCAGCTGAAATTTGAGCTCCTCGATTTTGGATTCACCACTATCGACATGACTTCTGGCAACATCGGCAGCTTCTACTTTTGCCTTTAATTCTTTTTCTCTTTGTAACACATTAGATCTATCCGCCTGTGGATAAATGCCATTTAACGAAATAAAACAATTTGGTGAATCATTTAAACAAAACAAAAACAAATTCCTCAATGAACCTGGAATGAGTCTGTTAACCCTTTGTACCATTCTCCTTCAGCATTCCAATGATGAAGTTGGTCATTTAGGACATTGTAGGGTCTCGACGCATATACAAATTTATCATCCTGCAGTTCACTCTGCAATAGAATAATGGGGATGGACTCATGCTCATAAAGGCAACTGTCAATAAAAATACATGTGAGAGATTTTTTGATACCTCAATATCTTGAACTTGTCTTAGCAGTGTTACGTTGTCTTCTTGTACTTCCCGAAGCTCTGAAAGGCGATTTGCAACCAGCATCTATAGTACCAGGACAAAAAGAAATTAGAGAGGTTGTAGAAGTACGGTTGCTATAATGACAGAGGATTTTTGAGCCTCAACTTTTCCATTCACGAAAATCTTAGGGCATTCGACCCTGTGGTATAAAACCCTGGACTTTTGAGCCATCGAACTAGTGAGGAAACACACGAAAAAAGAAGAAAAGCTGTTCAAGAACTACCTTTGTCTCGTCAATGGAATCCATCAACTCACGAGGGTCTTTTGATTTATCAGCAGGTTTCTCAGGGGACACACTCCCATTGACTGTACCTGGAACTGAGATGTGCAGTCCAGAGGCAGCATCTTTCTGCATTTTTAGATTAATGAATTTCCTTCTACTCTCCTCAAGTTCCGCAATGCTCTCCTCCAAATCACCTTAAAAAAACACTTAGGTAAGATACTATAAAAGGGTACTCTCTCTCTCCTCTGTCTGCGACGTGTGAATGGTTTATCAGTAGCATAATTCACCATGGACACTGATAGACCGGTCAAATGTGCACAACTTATCACTGACTTGTGACTACTAAGTGCATGACTAAATAGAATAATTACAAGGATGAACGGTGAAAAGATGAGATAAATAAATTGACCAAGACCTGCAAGTCGCTTAATCTCAGCTTGATCGACTGAATACGTCTGGATATAGGATTGAATTTCATCAGCATATTGTTTATGCTTTAAGTGAATGGCATCAATGACCTGTGACAAGTTCTTAGCCTCCTCTTTAAACATTTCTTCAATCTTGCATACTATATCTGAGACTCCAAAATTAGAAGATATGGTTTAACTTCCTGAGGGCAACTCAGTTAGGGAAAATACATACTAAAACTTCCAAATGATGGAAACATGCCCATAAGACATTCTCCACCGACCTTTAGAAGATGGATTTTCCTGCAAAGCCTGAGCTAAACTCAAGGCCTTTCTTTCTTGGACGTCAATGGTCTCCTGCAGAAATGTCATCAATTCGTTTGAAGATGAATAACGAATGTTCATTGCATCTGCAAGGCTTTTATAATTCCCATGAATATCCGGATCTATCTGTAGAAGCCTGTGAAGGAAAATCTCTTCTGCAGGACACGACGGAATCAACACTGCAATTTCTCAAGATATCAATGCTGATCCAACTAATCCAAAGGCACTAATCGGACAGAGTAAGCCAGAGCAAGAGATCATACTTCTGGCACCGTCCATTTGGTCTAAAGATGTCAATGAACTTGGATCTCCTCCAGCTTCGACTTGAAACAGATTAAGGTCATCCAGTAACTATATAGATACATAAGAAACAAACATTGCAGACTCATACACCTTTTCTTCACTAACAATATTCAAAACTACAAGACTAAAAAACTGACCTGATTCCAAATTCTATTTGTTGACATCAGTACATCATCATATGTGTTTTGCTTGTCCAGCAATTCCTGGATCTTCGCTTCAATATCCAGCATCTCGTTCTTCTGCAGATCTAACTGTTGAACAAGTACCTGATTCTGATGCTGTAATACTCCAGCGTCTATCTAAAACACATGAAATAAGAATGTGACATTTTCTCAGTTGACCTATTGGTTCTTCAGAATCATTTTACTCAAGTCCCTAGGGGTTATCACAGAGACTTGCAATAAACATATCAATACATAATACATAGCCACAAGAAATAAATTAGCACTTTCGAAACATTTTTGCCACTTCCACAGAAAGCAGTCAAACAAGATCATGCTAAAAGCCTAAAACTACCCTTTTCATGAAATATGATAAACCATGAACTGTTAACACTTCAACTATCACTCATCAAACAAAATCACGCTGAAATAGAAGTTACACCTGCAATATGCAATGCAGTAACTGAGCTGAATAAACCAACAAGCAATTTGAAAATTTGTGAAGTACATTAAGATGTAGAGTAGCACTCACTGGACCTGTTAAAAAGTAAAAGTTTTCATAACTAGCATACGGGCACATCTGAAATTTTCAACACGAATCTGATCTCGACACACTATTATTTTCAGAGGGAAGGACATTGATCAACCGCAAAATGAAGACTGTGCAATAGACGAGAAGGTTGAATGAGTTCTATAAATCAGATTCATGAACCAGATTCAGGATAATCAACTCATGAACAAGAGAATCGTACAATCAATTGTAACAATCACCTACCAGTATCGTTTCTTTTCCCGTCTACATGATATTTTCCAAACAGATGCGACTAAAAACACCAGTGCAAGAATAAATAAAACCGCAATCTAAATCTCACGCCGCCTCAAAAAGAGAATATGTAAAACCCTAATAAAATTCTATGAAATGCAAAGAAGATATTTTTACAATCCTTGGCATATGCAAATTAAATGACGTCGTTTTAAGCAAACTGAAACCCTAATAAAATTCTCTAAATAATCTTGTATGGATTAGAAATGATTTCGACTAGCTAGTTGCTACAAAGAAGATTTTGATTCTGGTTGTTAAATTTTAAGCGAGTGTGCCGATTACTCAATGTATTTGACAATTTTGATTTAACCGTCTTCATACATTAACCACAAGTGTAGCTAGTAAAAGTTCAAAATTTTGAGAATTTACGACGTAAAATTTCCCACAGGTTATTGTTTGATTCCTATTATGTACATGATTTAATAATAATTGGCAAAGTGCTTGGAAACTGCATGCTTCGTTTGAGGGGGAATGTCACAACTTGTACATTGAGTATATTGTGAATCTTTAGTTCTTATGAATAAGGCAGCCGATTCTAAGTTCACTAATACTAATAATCACATCTAAAAGATATCCAACGAGGAACTGATATTAGAGAATTTAGATACTATTACGGGTCCAACAATGTGACCCCTCTCAATGATCTCTACCCACTAGTTTAATATCTGTAGTAAAATTCATGGATGAACATTATTTTCATCCACGGACACCAATATAGGGAACATACAATACAAAGCGATTGCCACTATCATCTTCAGTCAACAATCAACCTGATCACGTTCATGTTCATAAAAACCAAGTCGAATACCTAAATGTAACTCACAAGTCATCAGCAGTAAAGAAATGATTTATTTCCAAAATAAAACAAAAATGAAACCATAAGTACTATAAATGCTCCTGCTGCAAATATTTCAACTGATACAAAAAAACATAAATTAAGGGAACCTCAGTCCAAATATATATGTAGTATTCAAATTCAGATTGCAACCACCGGTATGTATGCAACAAGATATAACCGAGTAATAGCGACTTTAAGGAATGGAAAAATAGGAAGGATTGAAAGTGGCTTACTGACTCGCTGTCTGAAGACGGAGCGGTGGAGTCACGCGCCATCAGAGAGGTTAAATGTTGCCTCTTCTTCTCCGGTCCGTCCGAGTCAGCGTTCTCCATTGGACTACCCAACCGCTACGGTGGCGCACTCCACCATCGGCCGCGTTGCCGAACGACTCTTTACGTCTCGTGGAGGACCATAAAACGACGTCGTAACTCGAATCGCGTTTTGCAGGCCTAGCGTGACGGGCCTTTCGTTTGCTCTGATTGGTATGTACGGTCAAGCCCAGTTTCATCGGAGCGTAGAGTTCGTGACATCGTGTACGCGCCTAAACTATTAGGCATGAGGCGGCGTCGTTTCCTTTGAATTTCACATTTTGTACGTATTAGTTATTACTAAACTATTCCGCTACAAGATTCCGATCTGGACCAACGAGCCTAATCTCAATCATTTAAAATGATGCGTTTTAATAAAAATTAAATTAATGTGAAGATATCTTACTCTTAGGCCCCGTTTGGTTGCGGGAAAAAAAGTGAGGGAAGAAAAATGATTTTTCATGAAAAAGTTGTAAGGAAAATTTGATCTCAATTTGCCTATTTTTTGCATTTTCCCACCTTACAACCAAACACAAAATTTCATTTTCACTCAAAATTTTCCTTTCCTCACTTTTTTCCCGTAACCAAACGGAGCCTAAATATTTAGAGTAATGAGCTTTTTCATTTTCTGAATGATTTATTGATACCTTAATGAAGTACCTTTGGTTATATTAAAATAAATGTTTTCGCTATTTATATACCTGCCTCATCTGTTAGCTCCATGCTTTTTCAGGATGGAAATGAAGTGTTTTTCAGGATCAAGAGGAACACGCTGTTTACTGTGATCGTCAGTCTGTGGAGATGAACTCTATTGCCTTCCTGTTTGATGGCCGCAGGTTGATGCAGGAGCAGACTCCCGATGAGGTTTGTCTCCACAATTCTTCATTAAATGCACCACATTTTTTTTTTTTTGAAGTTTGAACCATAACGATGTTCTTCAAGTATTTCCTTTTTTTTCTGAATGTACAAATTTTCTTTTTCTACAGCTTGAGATGGAAGATGGAGATGAAATTGATGCTATGTTGCACCAAACAGGTGGTGTACTAATGAAATGATGCTCCAAAGACAAAAACACAAGTGCGGATAAATGGCTTCGAGTGACCCGCGCCATAGCCATTGGCTTCGAGTATCTCTACCTGCTTGTTAACAAGTCTTAAACTGGTGCGATATTATTAGCTTGGTGAATCTAGCGTGCAACATTTTAATTTTATTCTCAAGATCAGACTCTCTTTGTTTGCATGCAAATATCACATTCTCCACTACGGTGTAGCATTGCGTCATTTTTAGCTGGAAAATTTAAATGATAAATAACTTGCAATCGAAACATACTAGCTTTTATACAAGGCTGGAGGTTACTAACTATTCACAATTTTTGTTACCATCTAAAGATCATCATTTGGAGTCTTTTTTTGAAGCTTTCATCCTCTACTCCAAGTTTCAGTCAGTCCTTGTCGGCGTCAATATCACCACATGTATCGCCCTTTGATGCGGATTTCTTGCTCTGCCTTTTCCTCCGCTATCTTCGTAAACTCCTCTGCTGTTGAGGCAGCCCGCTTGAATACTTTCTCCCTGTGATTGTTGCGTTCTGTCTGTATGCTCCACCGCAAAGTTGTCAAAATCGAGTTTTTACTTTCAATCGTTTTGGTCGGTAAAAACGAATCGTAAAATTGAATCGATAAAATCGGTTGAGTTTACTTAAAAATAAAGTAATATTATTATTTATAAATATGTATAAAAATAAAGTAGATATTCATAAAATATTATATTTTGTCTTTTATAATCATTTAGATATTCATAAAAACAACAATTAAAAACCAAATTGCAAATAAATGTAAATTATTAAATCTATAGGCTAAAATTAAGCCAAATAATAACAAAATTAAGTTTTTACTACTACGATTTTATACGAGTTTGACCAAGGTAAAATCGTGTTGACCAACGATTTTACTAAAAAATAATTTTACTACGATTCCACTCGTTTTTATCGTTTAAACTTGATTTTACGAATTAACACTCAATTTTAACAACCATGCTCCTCCGCTGCAAGGCAACATAACAAAAATTAAAAAACCATTTTTGAACTGGAAGCAGTGAACTGATAGTTCAAGTTTGTAAAGCTTACCAGAGTTGGATTTTGGTAGCAAGCCAATAGAGGCCTGAGCATCAAAGATGATGATGAACAGAGCACATCGTACCAGGCAGCTACCCACCATTGTTTGACCACAACAAACTTGTACACAAATGTATGAGGAGAAGAATGGCAGATGTGGAACTATGTTTTCAAGGTGCTAGTAGACAGCTGGCAGCTGGTTAGAAAGCTATACTGACATGTGGCTATCTCAAAGTTTGCCACATTGTCAAACTTGTCTGGCTCAGTGTACAAAGAATGGTCAACTGTGGTCAAGTGTTGACTAGTAAATTGTAACACAAAGCTAAACCAGGTTACATAAAAATGGGTTTTGTCGCGTCCTGGTTTGTATCAAACATTATTTGAAGATGGAAACTCTTCAGAACCCAAAACTTGAATCATCTCATCTCATTACCAACCAAGAAGAAGGAGCTTCAGAAGAGCCATCCTGATGTAGAGACCATTTTTTGCTTGTCTGAAATAAGCCGCTCGAGGATCATCGTCTACCTCCACGGTTATCTGGCACACAGTCAAATGGAGCATCATAAGTATGCACCAAATGTGTCATTGTAATGTGAAGGGTGAAGAACTGAGCGTGGTGTGGGTAGGCTTACCTCGTCGAGCCTTGGGAGAGGATGCAGGACTACTGCGTGCTTTTGCATTGCATGCAAGACGGTTTTGTTGACTATGTACTTGCCTCTAGCAGCTTCATAAAGGTCCATTCTTTCCCCAAAGCGCTCACGTTGGATACGGGTTTGATAAACCACATCGCATTTGGATGCCACTTCAACAAGATCTGTGCTTTCGTCCCATTCGACTCCAGTTGATGTTAAATAGTCCTTGATGTCATCCTGAAAAGTGAAAAATCAGCTACAATTAGTTGGAAAAGAAAAGAACAATGTCAGCTGATATTATAACCATGGATAGAGCTGCCAAATGGAAACTTAGCGAATGTTCAAAATACCTTCATTTTCACTACGTCGGGAGAAACAAAGTAAATCTTCACATCTTTGTAGCGTGCAAGTAAATAGGCAAGCGAACGAACAGTCCTTCCATTGGCAAGATCACCCACTAGACCAACTTTAATCCCGTCTAGCCGTCCAATTTCCCTCTGAATTGTATACATGTCCAAAAGTGCCTGTTCATGAAGTAATGGAACTCTAAACATAACCGGCCTTATGCATCTCCACAAAGTCTAATATTGTACGAATAAGACACACATATCACAAATATAATGTCGTCCCCAAAATGAAAATTAGTATGCGATAAAGTTCATAAATATGAAACAAGTGCCTGAGTTGGATGCTGCCCTGGACCATCTCCGGCGTTGATAACAGGGATGCCGGCAGTCGTTGCAGCTTTTTTAGCAGCCCCGCTTTCAAAATGCCTCATAACGATAATATCAGAGTAGCCCTCAACAGTCCGTATAGTATCTGAAACAAATATACAAAAGCAAATTGGAAAGAGGGCTGTCGAAAAAGCTGCAAACAAAATAAACTAGAACAGCAAGTTACCTTCTAGTGTTTCTCCTTTTGCTGCAGATGAAAACTCTCTAGCATTTTCCGTCGTCAAAACTTCCCCGCCCAAGCGTTTCATGGCAGACTCGAATGAAAGCCTAGTTCTAGTAGATGGCTCGTAAAACAATGTTGCCATTAGATACCCCTTCAAAATCTGACTCTCTGGCGAATTCTTCTCAACCCTCTCCATCTCACGCGCAACTTCAAAAATAGCATTTAGAATATCCCTATCAAACTGCTGCGCTTCAAGCACGTCATCCATTTGAAACTTATTCCCTACCCCAAAATTAGACCCTTTCACATCCACTCCTCTACACTGCAACCTGAGACCATAGTTCAATCCTCGGTCACAACTCACCACAAGCCTTGTCGGCATTATACTCCGACCAAACATTAACTGATTATTACAGCTGCCTCTAGTCCCTAAAGCAGCTGCTGCGCCAGTCAATGCGTATGTAGCTAGTGAAGCCATCACAAACTACAACAAGAAGACTGTTCTAAGCCATCACAAATTTCATAACTACAGACAAGAACACAAGTGTTGAAGGAATTCGTTCATTTAAACTTTCTAGAGTCGAGAGCGAAGGCCACGTACCGGTTGAAAACGATGGAAATCTGAAATCTTTCTTGATGGGTTGGTTAGAGATGAGGAATCGAGGAAGTGGGTCGGAGGCTTTGTCGACTGAGAATTTGTTAGGGTTTGGCGAAGGGAATGAGATTTGTGATAAAGAGAGTGGGAATTGAAGAAGGCGGAAATCAAAGACGTGAATTCCCGTAAGTTTAATTTTGTTTGCATTTAATAACTTATTAAGCATACGCTTAGTTTTATTAATTTTATACAAATTTATAATTAATTCAAATTTACATATTACTTAGAAAAGAAAAAACTATTTTGTTTTAGATGAGATAAATAATAATTGAAACACGTGATTTTCGATGAGGGAGAGCCGAGAGGTGTTTCTATGTTGTCAAATACTTATGTCAAAACCTTTTGCGAGATAAATAATATGGAATAATTTTTATCTCAGAGATGTCGAAAGACTACCTATTAATATTTATTAACAATACTAACACCTAGTGCATAAGATTACCACACTTATGTACTTCATTTTAAATTTAAGTAATTCAACCTTGAGGCAATAATCTTGGATCCA
>JAWWMW010072134.1:0-14078 GCA_035048345.1 Echeveria elegans | reverse complement strand
GACGGAGCGATACTTGACCCAGACGGAACCTAAATGACGTAGTTAAATGATACAGACTCGATTTGCTAAACGACGTAGTTAAAAGAAGGAATGTAACTGAATTTAACAGAAATCCTGTTACAATACTCCCCTGTCGAGAGCATCCTTGGCCTCAGGGATGGAGATTCGGGAATGTGGCGATCAAATCCTAGTAAAATTCCCAAGTTGCTTGCTCTGCGGTGCGGCCCTTCCACTGCAACAAGACTTTGGTGACAGACTCATTCCTTCGCTTTACCATCTTCCTGTCAAGAATGGCAACCGGTTCAAGAGATTTGCGCACATCCAGTAATAACTGAGGAAGGAAAGCCGGTTTAGTGGGGTTCATGGTGCTGCGCTTGAGCTAGCTTACATGGAATACATTGTGAATTTTAGCGGAAGGCGGTAGTTCCAATTTATAAGAGACAGCTCCCACCTTGTCCAGAATACGGAAGGGGACATAGAATTTGGGCGATAGCTTATGTGAAGAAGAGGACTTTAATGATTGTTGGCGGTAAGGTTGTAGTTTTAGGTAAACTGAATCATTGATTGAGAAGGAGCGTTCGAACCTGTGTCTGTCCGCGAGTTGCTTCTTTCTATTTTGGCCTCGTAATAAATGAAACTTGAGGGCTGTGATTACCGCTTCTCGTTTGATCAGGCTGCGATCAATGGATAAGTTGGAGCTCTCTCCAGGGAGATACAGTAAGTGTATAGGGGGGAGGTTGTCCGTAAACAATCTCAAAAGGGTAATTCGAGCTGAGGAATGGTAAGTGGTGTTGTACCACCATTCTGCGAGTGGTAACCATTTGGCCCATGTGTTAGGGGCATCGATAGTCATGCAGCGGAGGTATGTCACAAGTGTTCGGTTTGTGATTTCAGTTTGTCCATCGGTTTAGGGATGGTAAGAAGACGTAAGTCGACGTCGTGTACCTTACGTCACTTAAAAAGGTACCTTACGTCACTTAAAAAGGTCGGATCCCGATCAGTGATTATGTTGTCGGGCATTCCGTGCATCTTTAAAATGTTGTCGATGTAAAGTTGGGCGACATCTATGGCCGTGTAAGGGTGTGACAGCGCCAAGAAGTGCGCCTGTTTGCTTAAACAGTCGATGATGACCAAGATGCAATGTTTACCACGGGGTGGGGGTAGGCCCTCGATAAAATCCATACTAACTGATTGCCAAATCTCGTCGGGAATAAAAAGTGGTTGTAATAGTCCCGGGTTGGCTGTCAGGTCAAATTTGCTGCGTTGGCAAACATTGCTGTTCCGAACATAGTTTTTGATTTCCGAATTCATCTTCGGCCAGTAGAAGAGTGACTTAATTTGATGGAGTGTAGCGTCCCAGCCCGAGTAACCTCCAACAGCTGAATCGTGAAGCCACTGAAGAATTTTTAGTTTAAGGTCATGGTTGTTGCCAATAACTAACTTCCCGTTGGAGGTTACTGTCAATAAAGCTGAATTTGGGATGTGAGGAGGTGTCCGATTGTAGGTCAGTTATAATCTTCTAAAGGGATGAGTCAGATTGCCATTGGAGAGAGATGGCGTCAAATAAGTCAGGGTTGGCTGTGATGTGAGACAAAGCGTCCGCGATTATGTTGTCTTTTTCCCTGCTTGTACTGGATTTCGTAGGAGTATCCCATTAATTTGGAGAGCCATGATTGTTGGAATGGAGTCGAGACCTTTTGTTCGAGTTGAGGCTACGCTGATCCGTTCGAATGATGAAGGGCATATGGGTTAAATAGGAGCTCCAGGTCTGGACAGCTGATCGGTGTCAAAATAGTCTAATATTTGGACACCTATTTGCTTATGTTCTTCACTTTTATCATATAATTTCGATCCTATTCTATACTCACAATGTCTTTTCAGGTATAAAACACATTTTTATGATGATTGTAGAAGTTTGGAGAAGAATATAGCAAAAATGAGGATAAAATAAGCCAAAGTCGGTGTATTTTTGGATCTTTCGACCTTCAGTGCTTTGAAAGCTTTCACAGGACGCATACGTTTTCCGATTGAGGTGAAACAAAGTGCGTTGAAAAGCTAATTCAGAGATCTACAACTTTCATGAAGACGACATAGGCTGATTCGGATTTAAATCACTTGATCGAGCCAAATCATTCAATCGAGTCAACACCTCAGAAGAACTCCACTCGATCGAGCTAACACCCCAGAAACAAGTCACTAGATTGAGGCAATGTTCCATTCGATCGAGTGAAGGCTAGATCAAAATCGACAGTTTTGACCTTTTGACCTTTGGAAAACTCCACAGGAAGCATCTGATGTCCGATCAAGACGCAATTAGTTGCGTTGGAAAGAAGACGTAAAATGCTAGAACCTTCATGTTTATGTCAAAGAGTGATTTCGAAGTTATGAGAGCCTTTTTGGATGAACCAAGAAACTCGACTGAACCAAACAGAGAAGCAACCAATTGGACCAAAATCTGATTTTTGTCTCACCAAAAATCAGGTAGATATTTTTGAGCTATAAGAAATGAAAAGCCAAGAGCCTTTGAGCTTTAGTAAGAGGATTCAATTGGTGCAGTAATACAAGAAATGAGAAGGTTGGAATTCCACATTATGAAGGGGAGTTACTTTTGGAAAATTATTATGGAGAGGAGTTACTCCTGAGCAACACTATAAAAGGAGTCTCATACTCCCTCAAAAAGAAAAATTTTCAAGGTGCAAAATTCTGATTTTATCTCAAGAAACTCACAAAGTTCCGTCCACTTTTCCGGCCAAGTTCAACCACACTTTCAAGACCCGACTGAGTATTTCTAAACTCTATCTTTTATTTTATGTATTTCAATTCAACCATGTCTTGTCGCTCACTCGATATGACTGAGTAGTTTATTTTGATGACAGGGGTCTAATGGATCTCTGAGTACTTGTGAATGGTTAGATGAATTTTTACTGATTTTATGTACAAATTCTGATTAAGTGTCGATTACTTGACTTTCGCTTGTGATTTATATTGGGTAGAAATGCTTGATAGAATTGCATGAATACTTTATCGTATGACCAACCAGGGTAAGAGCTGTAGTTTACGAAGTTAAATACCCCATTAAAACGAGAGTGTAGTAAGGATTGTGACCAACCAGGGCGATACTTATTATACAAACGTTTAAGTCTAGTTTAAAATATTTTTAAGGAAATTAGTAAAATCTGGCCAATGATACTAATTAATTGAATTCTACATTAGTAATTCAACATGCATACCAGTGAGAGATGCTAATGTCATATATATTATTTCTACGTGTAATTCAACATGCATACTAGTGAGAGTTACTATGTAGTCGCATGTCTAAACCAACATTAAATGAGAACTTATTAGAAAACGTTCAACTTTATTACCATAAATCATTCATCCTAGTTCATGAGTATGCTCGGTGAAATTATTCCTCAGTTTTCTGCTTTTTAATTGATTATCACAAACAACATTTGCTACTAAAACAAAAACCAAACTTTTTATAAAACCTCCCTAAATTTCTTGAACTATTTTGTGCTTGAATAGTGTAATTTACTGAGTTTATACCATTTTCTTGGGTTCGACACTAGATCACCCCCTAGTCTTATAAATATTGTTTGACGTACTTGCTGAATACTACCATTTACACCACGTCAACAGCCTGAACGATTGCCATGAGTTACCTTTCATAGACTGAAAGAGCTTGGTGCCAAGGTCCTAAGGTTCTGCATATGTAGCAGATTGGATGATTGTCTTGCATTAGAACTGCCCCAATACCGAAGCCGGAGGCGTCCATCTAGACGATGAAGACTTTGCTAATATCCGGGAGTGTGAGAACAGGAGCAGATGATATAGCCAATTTAAGGTTTGTGAATGCCTGTTCTGCCCCAGGATTCCAAGTGAACAAATCTTTCTTTAGTAAATCAGTAAGTGGTCGGGCGATGAGGCTGTAGTGGTGTATGAAATGACGGTAATAGTTGGCGAGACTGAGAAAGGTACAAAGTTGTTTTGGGTAGTATGCACTGGCCATTCCTGTATTGCGGTTACTTTTTTGGGTCGGTTTCAACCCAAGATTCCACACAGGTGGTGCCTAAGGTGCATTTAGGAAATTTAAGGTATAACTGGTACTCACGCAAAATAGAAAATACCTGCTGAATGAGAGCGATGTGGTCTTCTCAAGTCCTGCTGTAGATGAGGATATCATCAAAGAAAACGAGGAGGAATTTTCTGGTAATGCTATGGAATGCGTGGTTCATCAGGCTCTGAAAAGTGCAGGGTGCGTTGGTTAAGCCAAACGGCATTGCTAGGTATTCGTAGTGTCCTGCGTGGGTTTTGAAAGCCATTTTGTAGACATCGCTGGGGTTCATACGAATCTGGTGAAATCCCAGCCTGAGATCGAGCTTGGAGAAGAAATGTGAGCCACCCAATTCGTTTAGAAGGTTGTCCAAAAGTGGGATGGGAAATTTATCTTTGATCATTTGCTGGTTGAGACCTCTGTAATATACGCAAAGGCGCTAGGATCCGTCCTTTTGCTTGACCAGAACTACCGGCGAGACGTAAGGGCTTGAGCTGTATTGAATGGTTCCGTCTTGTTGCATCTCAACGATGATTTTATCAATAGTATCTTTTTAATGAGTGGAATATCATAGGGACGTCTGTTGATAGGTTGGGCGCCCTCCACCAATGGAATGTGGTGATCAAATCCCTTTCGAAAAGGAGGCAAATGTGATGGTGATTGAAATAAATCCGAGTAGGTGAAAAGAAGTTCCTTTAT
This sequence comes from Echeveria elegans, assembly GCA_035048345.1. Taxonomy (NCBI): domain Eukaryota; kingdom Viridiplantae; phylum Streptophyta; class Magnoliopsida; order Saxifragales; family Crassulaceae; genus Echeveria; species Echeveria elegans. Next base: position 9,325 of record JAWWMW010072134.1, on the reverse strand, counting down.
GAGAGGGTCATCCAGTTGTTGTGGGTCGGGAATAGAAAATTGAAATAGGAAGGGAAACGGAGTGATAGCCCTTTGGTTCTATAATTCAAGGGAAGAGTCTTCGATGTGGAGGAAGGCAATTTGTGGTTCGGCCAGAAGGATTTTGTTCAGGCTGCTTCCTTTAATAATTTTGAAATTGTTTTTAGCAATTCCGCGCAAGGCATGTTTGAAGCCATCGAGGGAGAATTCCATTCTGAGATTGCTGAAGTCCCACAAGATTGGGCCTACGTGACCAACCATTGAACTCCCAATACCAAATCGCAGCAGTCGAGCGATAAGGTGCGGATTACGGTATTGAAATAATAGTCCTGAACTTTCCATGCGAACGATTAGCATTTGTGAGCGATGTCATTTGGTTGTCAAATGCGGCATTGACGCGGTAATGCGGAGCAGCTTCCAGTTTGCAGCCGATGTCCGTAGCGACCTTAATTTTGCAAAAGTTGTGGGAGCTTCCGGGGTCGACGAGGATGAAAAGTTTTTGGTTGCCATAATATCCAACGAGGCGCATAAAGTGACAGCTGATTGATCCTTCAAGAGCATTTAAAGAAATAACGGGGCAGCTTCGGTGTTAGAGTCCACCGGGGGGTCTTCTGGACAGGGAGTCATTACTGTCGGGGTCACATGAATCATCGGCCTCCAAGATGTAAATTTGGGCCCTCTTGTGCTTGAATTGGTGACCGGGCGTAAACTGCTCGTCGCAGAACATATAAAGCCCCTTGGCTTTTCTGTCCTGCATTTTGTCATATGACAGGTTTGTAGGTTGGGGGTGTGGGTGTGGGTGTCAGTTGTGGGCGGAGAGGTTGTTTGGTTGTAAGATCGGTAGGAAGCGGAAGTAAGGGTGGGGGCTAGGGTTTTGTGGAAGGTTGAAGGGCTGTCTGTGATTTCTGGTAGGTTTAGGTTGAGAGCAGATTCATGAAGTTTGGCTATTCGTGCTGCATCCGTGATGTTGTGTGGTTTAAACTAGCAAACGTGGAGGGCTAGGTGGGGGTTCAGGTTGGTGAGGAAAATGCTAAGGATGTGATAGTCTTCGAGAGAAAGGCTTGTGAGATTGCATTCGAACTGATCCAAATAGCTTTCAACAGACATATTCGACTGTTTGAGACTGACCAAATCCGAAAGGGGCTCATCAACTACCAGATTGTCCAGAAATAGCTGCAACATACTCAGACCAGGATACAATTTGATCCAAGGAATATTTCATGAAATTATGATGCCATTAAAGGGCTTTACCTTCGAGGCGAAGAGAAGCGAGACGAACCTTGCGTTCCGCTAATGTGCCGTCAAGCAGGAAAAATTTCGCACAGCGGTACAACCATTCTTTCAGCATTGAGCCATTGAATTTAGGGAATGCAACCGTGATTAGGCGAGTAGACAAACTTTCGGGCAGATTAGGAGGGTGAGGAGGATCAGATGGTTGTCGAATTCTTGAAATAGGTCCTGCGTCAGAGAGCTCAATGTGGTTGAGTGGGTTAGTAGAGGTGCTAGGTGAACCTGGGTTTGTGACGAAAGTGGATTGTTGTAAAGTAGCCAAAATCGTATCCAGAGTTAATTTCTTATCGGAGATTTCATATTTCAGAGTACTGATGTCTTGCCGGTTATCTTCCAACTGACCTTTCATCTCAGCCATGGTTTGAGCTCGTGTGTCCGCCATAGATTTGTGCGTAGCTTATGAAGATCGGGGAAATCTGATACCAATGTAATAGTTACCGGAGTAACCGAGAGGAGCCGTCCAAACTAGGGTCATTTGGATGACCGAATGAAGGAAAACCCAGGTCTGAAGACGACGCTGGTGGAGAAGTTTGTCTCGAGATCCCTTAGAGTGTGGATAAGGTTTGTTACAGAGAGAGAAAGACCTGAATGTTTATTTTGATTGAATACCGAATTGCAGGACCTTCGACCGACCTTTAACAGACTGCTTGAACCGACTGACGAAGATACGGGGCGATACTTGACCCGGACGGAACCTAAACGGCATAGTTAAACGATAGAGACTCGATTTTCTAAACGACGTAATTAAAAGATGGAATGTAACTGAAATGTAACAGAAATCCTGTTACACAAAATAAGAAGCACCATCCGTTGGATGTGAACACTTTGAAAGGACACAGTGATGCAGTAGCTAGACTGTGTTTTTTCGGCTGAAGGCAAGAGTCTGGCAACATGTGATACTGAATTTATCTATATGAAGGAATTGTTTAAAAATGATTTGAAGGTTAGGATATCGGATTAGGTTTGTGAAGATGCACTTGATGATTGTGGTTGTTTTAGGCAATCTTTTTTTTGTCTATAATTACTTGATTGTGCGTGGTAGTGGAGATATAATGTTTGACAGTTTAAGAAGTTTTTATGACATCTATATATATAAAAGAATATCACCATCAACAATTTATCAACCACCCACTTTCCCTCACTAATTCCCTTATTTTCCTCACTAAAGACCCCAATGCAATAAGACTTTGATAAAAATGCCCCTCTCTATCCTCTTTATTTACACTACATGTCATCCATCACTATTCATCAGTATTTGACTGTATTTGACCATCTGATTGTATTTGGTTGTATTTGATTATATTTTACCGTATTTGATCAGTTAGATTTCAAGAAAAATTATAAAATTAAGAATTGAAAATTATAAATTATAAACGGAGCGAAAAACGTTGTGAAGCTTAACTAAATCGAATGAAGACATCGAAAAATTTCTGTCGGGACGACGTGAGTGCAACTAGTTTTAAAGAATATCACATACCTGATATGGTTCTAAGTTCTAACTGTGATATTAGTTGTGATTTGAATCGCATAGTGTTATGAATGACGGGGATCTGGAAACTTGACTTTGGTTATGGGTAGCTTTCTTCAATATTGAACCAATTGGCTGCTTTACAAATTCTTGGCTTTTGGATGTTCACCGTATTATTTAAATCAGTTTTTAGTCCGTTTCCTTGCCGTCACCATGCAGCAAGTCATATGTAGCAGAAGCGTGTCATTGGCGTCAGTATTTTTTTTTTTTTTCAGCAGGTTCACAAAAATCTCTTTTTTGAAAATCTGCTCATTGTTTGGTCGACTATGCCATTGAAACTCAGAAATGCGCTAGACATCGTTTGGCAAGCAGCATTCTTTCTCTCGTGAGTATTTTATAGAAATCTAATTATATTGTATTATTGTAGTGTTGTGTTCATGATAGCTGTTATGCTTTTGTAATCAGAAAAGGTATTTGAGACATTCTGCATATCTGACATTTATATACCATCCTCTTTTAGAAACGTACCCTTTGTGTTAAAAGAAGTTTGTAATACTATTTTTATCGAACAATTTGCTAAAATGACTATTTATGGTGAGTCTCTAGCATGGCTGTCATATACTAGAAAACGGCATCAGCATCTGGTTATGTCAGTTTTTTTACAGTTTGTTAATGTCACCACTCCAAAAATCGCACATCATTTTTGTTACACAGACAGAGCGGCTTCAATACTTCCGTGTTTGAGTTACTCCAAAAAAAATTTTCTGCATCTGAGCATATTTGTGGTGTCTCCGGTTAAAGATGTCAAAAATGCCCTCCGCCCTTTGCCCGCCCTCTACCCGCCCTATGTCCGACCCATAAATATCCTTTCGTATTTGCCCATTTAATACTCTTACCCTTTAATATCCTTGCCCTTTAATACCCTTTTATAATTAGGGCGCCCATTACCCGCCCATTTGCCCTTTTATTACCCTTTGTCAACCTCTAACAACAATAACAACATATGTTTACCATCGTTGACCACCGTTGACCACTGTTGACCGGCATTGACTCCAGTGTTGACCGATGTTGACCGTCATTGACCGGCGTTGACTCTGATGTTGACCGGCGTTGACATTCATATGCTAAAAGAATGCGGAAAAGAATAAAAGAAATTTTTTTTTAAAGAAAAATGATATTCTCATGTGAAATTGAAAGAGAAATTTGACATTGATTTTGCTTGTTTTTCTCATTACAACCAAACACGCATTTCGTTTTCATTTAAAAAAATCTCTAAAATTTATAATCTGTATCAGCATCTGAACCTCATCAGATACTGAAACTGATCTGGCTGAAACTGAACCTCATCAGATACTCTAATCTGTATCAGCATCTGATCATTTTTATTCGCACTCTGGAATTCATGAACTTTCAGCACTTTAGACAGTTGTCTCGTGTTGTTGATTTACTGATATTAACATGTTATCACTTGCTTACTTCAGTAGCTACGTGAAATCGAGAAGATTACTCTAGACAAATACGCATGAAAAACGAAGGGAAGTAACACTACGTACCAAGGCCTTCAAAAGAGAGAGGTAAACATTGAATATGGAAATTGTTTAAGTCTTGTTATTTTTCACCGTTGTGAAGTTGTGTTACCCTTTTAAAGCAAACATTGAATATTTTCATTTTTGACTTATTGATTTGTTTTGAAAAATACTAAATAGGTTATTTTTGTTTTAAAAATCACTTAGCTAATAAAACTCAACTTTATTTAGGGTGCATTTTTCATGTTGTCACATGATCACTCCATCTTGTTTTTATGTAAGATAAAAAACAATTAATTAATTAAAAAAATTAAAAATTAAAAAAATTAAAAAATAGCATGAAATTTTTAACATAAATTTAAATCTTACAAAAACCACTACAAATAGGTAAAAATGTATGAAAAAAATGAGCTAAATAAAGAAGAGGGCACTAAAGGGCGCCCTTGCCCTTTTGAAGCCCGCCCTTTTGTGCCATCTGCCCTTTTGCCCTCTGCCCTCTTTTACCCTCTTCTTAATTGCCCACTTTCTACCCGCCCATAACCCAACCCGCCCGCCCATTTGACACCTCTACACCATTCAACAAAAGGTCCCCTTCAGATCTTCCAATGCCTCCATTAATTATTATTCACTATTCTCTTCGTAACCTGCTTATCATGCATAATTAGTGTAGTAAATGGAGCAGCCCAAGAAGAAGCTTTGCCAAGTCAGCAGCAATGATCCAATCAGCAGCAGCCACGTGTGAGGGAATATTCTTGAGTCATTTAAAAGGCCAGATGACAGAGAGGACAACACACTTTATTCTTTCTTTCCCACAGTTCTGGATCAGAGAACGACGAGTGAGAGAGTTTGACGAAGAAAGGAGGGTCGATTCAAGGCTGAACGAGTTCTCTATTGCAGTCGAGTCTTAAGAGGGGTTTGTAGATCAAGAGGAGAGCTTTCCATTGAGCCCTAGATCGCCAGTTATTGTGGAGGTCATAGGTGTGGCTTCTGAAAACTGAAAGCCAAGTTCAGGGAAGTTTCTTGATTTGTTAAGGATTTGTTTAGTACTGCTGGTTGTTCAGTGTTTGTTGTATGAGTTGTTGATTGCCGCAGAACTGTGTGTGAACTGTTGAGAAGATTATCTTAGTGGATTAACCGAGCTCAACGTGGAGTAAAGGTCATCTATGGTCATATAACCACAGGATAAACTGTTGTGTACTTGTTCTTTACGGTTTTTGTTTGTTAGATTAAGTTCTTGGACAAATCAGATTGTAAAGATAGTGCTAGGACAGGTTTAATCTCTAACTGATAGTGCGCACTAGGACAGGGTATTTAACTAGGTTCTTGTGTAATAACTTGGTACTTTTGTGTACCGAATTGGTGTTGAACTTATTGCTTTAGGACCGCATAAGTATAACGTTGTTAGAACCTTGTACAAGGCTTTTCTAGGTATATAGAAAGTGTACAAATATTCTTTCAGCTTTAGGAACTTAGGCATGGTTGGTTATTTGGTATAGCTTTGATCAGGTTTTAAGGTGATAAAACACAAGGTTATTTCAGGTTATTCAAGGGTTATTTTCTGTTGTTTGTACTAGAACTGAGTTGGATTAGACTTAGTTAGATTTTCCGATATTCGCACATGGTTGGACAGATTATAAAGTTAGTCTAGAATTGATCGGTTGATCTTGGGAAGTGTCTAGGATTAGCTAGATATATAACAGTGGTATCAGAGCGGGAATAACTCGATTTGGTGTTATTTTAGACTAGTATAAGGTCTGAATAAGTTCTTAATACTGTCTTGATATTGTTAGCTGTTAGTTCTTTAAGAATTAATTAGCTAGAATTCTATTTGAATGTTAATAGAGTCCAAGAGGCTGATTCCGCCTTGTGGCCTGTCGAGCTGAAGCTTTCTTGGACCACATTCATAGTTTAGAAGTGTAACTGCTATTGTTATACCTTTTGGATATAATTCTTTAAGTACTGATCACACTGATCACTTTCTTTGGTGATTTCTTGCAAGAAAATCATGGCGACTAGACTGGAAATTGCAGCATACGACGAGAAGGTGGATTTTCGCTTGTGGTCTATAAAGATGAGAGCACTCCTCTCACACCACAAGGTGGCAGTGGTACTAGAGAAGTCAGAGGCTTGGACTGAGGATCAAAAAAAGAGGAAGGCTGTTGGTCCCAATTGAGATATTCTCTGCTATCTCTATGCCAGCTTCGTAACAGAAGATTAAGTTCCACACATTTGACCTTTGCTTGAATTTAACTTTGACCCTAAATTTAGTATTCAAATTATAAAATTGTTTTACTTATTTATACTTACAACAAACTGTTTCCCAGAGATGTCCAAAGTATAATTTAGTATTAAGCTGAACTTAGTTTATTCTGAACTATTTCACCGTCTTCCACCAGCAGGAGTCTGATCAACATCCGCCTCGTTCACATTAGAGTTTGATGCGCTTTGAAGTTCAATGTTGTCTTCATCATCTTGCAAGCCCAAAAGATTTTCTCCCCAAAGCAATGCACGGCGGTTAGAAGGGTTTCCAAGAGGGATTCTAACACGCTCAGATGTGAGAAACCGATGATGCCTTGACCAAGGCCTTAGCCGTCTACTAGATTCCGGTCGGGCCGAATCAATCATATGAAGTATATATAAAGTGTCCAGCCATGGTTGATCAACTCCATCAGCATCGTCGTCCTGGTGTCTATCACCTCTCTCGATGACATAATCTCCAAGAACAACAGCATCAGGTGTTTCTGAGTGCAGAGCAGAGATGATGTCATCGCGTTCCCTTTGTTGCTCAAGACGATGCCATGTTTGTTCTTTAGTCGGGTCAGGGTTTACTGAGTTGATTCCAAAGTGATCATTCCTGGCATGTTGACGCAACTCTCGATAGTTGCCTGAAAAAAAACAACCATCATGCGAGCAACTACGCTTCAGCAAGTTTAAATGTTTTCTTCCCTCAACTGCAATCTCCCAGCCTGTGACTATCCCGCGGCACAAGGGGCATGTTATACTCGTATCAGGTTCGCATGTATTGTGAGTTTGAGCGGGTACTCTGCCCAATGACGGCTCCGTATACTGTGGTTCTGACACCTGTTCTTCTGGTAAGTGGGTACCTTGATTTATGTTGATATCACCCATTCCACCTCTAGATGTGGCAATATCATTTCCAATAAAGTTCCAGTTTGTGTTTGAAAATAATGGCTCAATTCCATCAATCATATCCAAATTGGCGCCAGAGAAATCACCAGAAGTGTTCCAATGACTAGAACTTGGTAAGGAGAGATTCCTACTTTTGAGACCAGCACTTTGTTCGGCAAAGCGATCCAGACAATTTGAGTGCATGTAACTTGTATCACAAATATAAGATCTGCAGCCTTTCTTGTATGAGCCGCAGCGCAAGATAACTGCATTATGCGGATGCTCCATGCAGATAGGGCATATGACATCATTCCACTCTGCGATTCGGCTGGTATATTCATCCCCTGCTGTCTTTCGTTTCATTTTGGTCAATCTGGAATCGAATACAACCCAATGAGACTAACAGAGATATTTTTTATTCTGATAATTATGATTAGCATCTACGATGCGAAAACACATAACTAACAAACAATGACCAAACTAGGTACAATATGAAGAGTAGATAGAACTGACAACTTCCATACAGATTTCACATGTATCAGTAAATTATGCATTTACGATTACATCTCCATTCTTTACAAAAGAGTTTCATTTCATCACGATAAAGACGGAAAAAAAAAAGTTGTGATCAGCTATCAACTAAAAAGTGCTTCACTTTTGAAACGCGATCCCGCAGGTATTCACTAGTTTCTTACAGCTCAAAATCAGATATATCTGGACATCAAAATCACCAAACAGTCTCACATCAAAATTGGAACAGTAGATAAATAAAACTAGAACAGGAATAACAATAACGAGTAACATGGACAATCTTTCTAAATCAGAAGATGGAAAACAAATAGTCAGAACACAAATTCAATCTCATCGCCGCCAAGAAACGCGAAATCATTACGAAGAAGCGAAATCGACTGATAAGGTGAACTCACCAGAAGCGAGAGGCGGACGGTGAGAGGTAATGACGGATTCAGATTTCAGATGGGATCGAATTTGGATTGGGACTGTCGACCATTTTCTTCCTAATTTGAGAAAACGTGTCGTAAAGACAGTGATCTTAATACGTCGATGAGAAACCACTGTTACTAAACCGACCCGGGTCGATTTTCTCAGTGAGCCGGAAATTAAAATGAGCCGATCAATATTGGTCGAGTCCCTAAATCTGCCGTAGAATCAAAGGTTGTGAATTCAGAAAGAATTTCAAAAACTTTATACGTTCAAGATTCCAAATCATGCTACCAATAGGGTGGTGGCTCATTGGTTGAGGAGTTGGACAAAAAGACTCCTCAAGGTAAAGGTTTAAATCCTGCATTCACCACATTTTCTTAATGGGAGTTTTTACTCTCCAACACTCATGCATGGAGGCTGTTTATTCTTCTCGTCTCGCTGGCGTGAAAGTGTCTACTACATATATCCACTCATAAAAAAAAAGATTCCAATATAAGGTATTTTCTTTAAGGCTAAAAATTCGGTTCGAATCGTCTCAACCCAGCCACCCTTTAAACACTTTGATATTTTAGATTTGATTAAATAAAATAAAAATTAATAGAATATCTAAAATAAACACATAAAACGCAATATAAACTTTGTAAAACAAATTACACACGACTGGATTCAGCTTAAATCCACTCGACCCAGCCCAAATAGACTCAACTCGACTTAAATCATGTCGACTCGATTTAAAAACTCAAAATCAAGTAGTAAAGAACAAACCCTAATTTATTGCTTATTATACAACTCATAAAAATATATCAATACTACAATATTTGTAAAATAAATGCATATTAATTTTATGGGAGTGGATCAAATAAAAATGATGTTTAAAATAAAAAGTATAAAAAGATCATATCCATTCATTTGATTCATCCTACGTTCCAGATTAAATCACAATATTAAATGA
>JAWWMW010072107.1:0-14085 GCA_035048345.1 Echeveria elegans | reverse complement strand
TTCCCTTTCACAGATTTACCCTTCCATCTGTTGCAACTCACAACTCTCCCGTGTCTGTCCAAAGACCTTCCTTCTGACTTCATGTATGAGCTTTGAGTTTAATCCTCTTTTGTTCCTTTTTTTTCTTTCCATTTTAGGTGTCTTCTTTTATTATTTCTGTTTCCATTTTGATCGATTCTCTTTTCTACTTTATCTCTCATATAACATTATATTATCTAATTTATCCTCTGCTCATTCAGTTTTTCTCCTCTTATAACCAGTTAATTCTTATATTTCATAGCAAGAATCAAATGGAAGCATCATACCGGAACGGAGGAGTACTTTTTCGAGTGGGTATGGTTGCGGATGCTCTTAATGATTTTTCCGGAAAGTGACAAGGGTATTTTGGTAATTTGACAGGGTGACAATCTCCCTTTATAATCCGCATGAACTACCTTCTGAAACGCGCTTCAATCGTCTTCGCTGTCCTTTTCCTTTGCAGCTTCCTTCTCCCTCTCCGTACCCTCCTCCGACGTATCTGCTCCGATCATCCCGATCCCCTCCGCAATTCAAGACTTAAATCTAATTCCCAACCTACAGTACCAAACCTCAAACCAACATCCATCTCAAACGCCCTGGCGCCGCTCTTGGCAATCCGAAATTCATTTCATATAAACTAGGGCTTGTATATAACGATTGAGGAACAGATCGGAGGAGGAGGAAGGGGATGGACTGCGGAGTTTTTTCGCCTGTAGAAGATATGTGGCTTGCGATAGCTGGTGGGCAGATCGGTAGCCATGAGAGCGAACATGATTTAGCGACTATGGTTAGTGATTTTTTGGAGAACGGAAGCGGTGGAGCTGACTCGTGGTGTAGCAGCGATAGCGATTCTGTCTTTCCTGATCTCGCTCACCTTGCTGATAAGATTTTGGTAGGTTGTTGACTTGTTGTTGTTCTACTGTTTTCTGGTTGTTGTGTTGTTTTCCCGCTGAGTGTTTATGGTAACTGTTTGATTGGATGATTGTGATTTTGAAATTCGAAAACCGGTGAGCAGTGCCTTAGTTGCTTGTCGACAGAAAGTTCATATGGTAGGTTAGAGACTGCTCTGTTTATTGCTTTCAGTATCCTAGGTATGTGAACTCCTGAAGAAAGCGGTCGATCGGCCTATTCGGATGGATTCTAAAACTTGACGCGTAGGCAGCCATTTTCTAGGATGTTGTGTCGTTGGAATCAGTTATACTTGGAAAATGGTAATAATGTCTGTTTCTTTTGGTCATCGGTGAGAGGTTGTGGTGGTAGGTTGATTCACATTTGTTGGAACTTAGGAACCTGGGAGTGGTATGATACCGATAAGGACAGGATGTAGGGAGATTAGAACTGAATTATTCTTGACTGTGGTGGCTGGTTATTTTCGCATTGTATATTGCAACAGAATATCTTAATGATGACAATTTTTGTTGATTAACAGTACTTTAGACATTCGACAGACCAGTATGAGCGCAACTTGAATTCGGTGGTGCAGTGTCTTCTACTCTCAATCAGTGTCGCAGACCTGAAGGCCATTCCATCTGTAGACTGCAATGCTTGCTGCATCAGGTTTTCCTTGGTTAAGCTTTTGAGACTTTCTGGTTATGATGCTGCGGTATGCTCAACCAAATGGAAGGGAAGAAGCAAGGTTCCTGGAGGTAACAGTTTAACTTCAAAACTGGTGATCTAGAAGTAGATTTTTCTGTACCTTTTTTTTTTTCTGAATTCTAAACGGGACCATTCAATTGTGTGAAAACTTCTTCGTAGGAAAAAAAACTTCAGGATCTATATATTTAATGAAAACAGCTGGTTTTCAGCATGTATCTAGCTTAAAAAAGAGTACTAAAAATTCAAAAATCTAAATGTAGCTTTCTTTTGCAGGTGATCACGAGTATATAGATATCGTACGTACAGGGAGAGGGAACTCTGATCGGTTTATTGTGGATATTGATTTCCGAAGCCACTTTGAGATTGCAAGAGCGGTTAATTCATATGACAGAATATTGAACTCACTCCCCATAGTCTATGCTGGATCCTTGGTGAAGTTGGAACAGTACCTCCCTGTTATGGTTGAAGCAGCCAGAACATCACTGAAGCAAAACTCAATGCCCCTCCCTCCTTGGAGATCACTTGCTTATTTGCAAGCAAAATGGCGATCTCCATACCAACGGAAATTCACTCCAGATGAATATGATTTGAACAGCAGTGATGCATCATCGGATCACAACCGCTGTTGTGGTCACTTAAACAGGCTGCAGTCTTTACTTCAATCTGAAATAGAAGCTGCGCTTCCATTCAAGCGCAAACACAAGGACGCCAGAAAGTTGAAGCGACAAGGCTCATTGGGAACTTTTTGAGAGATCAACAACTGCTGGTAAATTCGCAGAAAAGCATGAGATATGAGTGTTTTCCTCGCCTTATATTTTCAGGGCGTAGGAAATTTTCCTCTAGAGAAATTTGTGTGTTCCTGTTTTTACACCTCTACGTTTATGTCAAATGTTCAATCAGTACAAAATCTCATAAAATGGTATGTAAACGACGCTCCGGTCCTCAATAAACTCAAATACCGATTAATTACGTCCACACAACTCCCCATTGCCCTCCTGCAACGTCTCGCCTTCATCCTCCGTAAGTCACCGCTCGCATCGTCGTAGATTTTATTCGTCCCTGCTGTGAGTGAGTTGCTAGAAAGCATTTGTTCGAGCTTAGCCAAACAAGCATCCTTCAATTTTTCCATTTTCGTAGCCCTAATTCATCTTCATCATCACTTAACTCCGAACTATTGAATTGCTAAACTGTCTATTCACTGAGAAGTTTCATGCAGTATATTCTGCGAAGTGTTAGAATGAAACTTGTTTAATCTTAACTTGTAGGTTTGTGTAAAGTTACGTCTCGAGTCTGATTTTTTCCCCCAACAAATTGATGCCAGTTGCTACATCGTCACTACAGAAACCCAACTTATTTAAGAAGTGGCCGCATCTGTTGATTGCCAGTAAGCTTCAATATTGTACTAACAAATGGTTTTGGACTAACATGAAAGTCAATGCTGGTAGTTTGATGGATCTGTTTAGGAAGGTACGGTGTAACTCTAACAGTCTTTGTGATTTATTTAAGTGATGGATTTCTTGTCTTTTTGTGTCTGTTTCTTTGATGGTGCTAAATTCATCGGTTGACTTATTCAATTCCACTTGTGGGAAAATTGGTGTTATAACTGCAAGGTTGGGTCTTTAATCAGCCTTCACGTCGACTTGATCTTCTTGTAGCTGATCATTTGTCTTGAAGAGAGTCATTCCCTGGATCATGACTTTTGAGATAGGGTTAGGGACTGCCTCTGCGGGTGTCTTCCTTACCAAAGCTGTATCCAAAGATACCGTAGACTTCTTATATAAATGGAACGTTGATGAATCACTAAGATCAAAGCTCGAGACGAGTTTACTAGTCATCCGTGATAAGTTGGAGCACTCTGAGCTGAAGCAGATTAAGAATAAGCATTTACAGAAGTTGTTGCATAAGGTCAACGTTGCAATTTTTGATGCTGAGGATTTGCTTGATGAGATTGCCACTGATGCACTTGAGTCATTTATTGAAAAACGTAATTCGGGGGTTGATTCCAAGATGAAGCAAATTGCTACTGCTGTTCATCCTCTTAAGGAAACAATTGAGACAAGGATGGGGAAAATGCTTGAGAAATTGGAGTCTCATATAAATGATATGGGACGTTTTGGATCGAAAATGATAGAGAAAAGAGTTGTTTATGGTACTGGATTTGTCAGTACTGGGATTTATGGCAGGAACCTGGACAAGATGGAGATAGAGAAGTTGCTGAAAGTAGGCTAGAAAAAGGAGCAGATTGGCATTGTTCCTATCATCAATGCATTTAGAGTTTAAACACAATCCATGTCAGACATATGTCCTTTCTATACATTGAAGGTGCTGTCAGACGATGATTGTTAGGCCATTGCATTTCCAAACAGAGATTCTGCTGTTCTCCCAGAATTCAAAAAGATAGGCGTTGAAATTTCTAGAAAGTGCAAAGGATTTCCCTTGGCAGCTATAAACACTTGGAGGATTGTTGAGGGTTACAAAAACGTATGTGAGGCAGTGGACCTTAAATTCGTGACAGCGAGCTCTGGGAATTGCCCGCTGATAATGAAATCCTTCCATCATTATCGATTAGCTATGATCATTTGCCATTTGAGGTAAAAAGATGTTTTGTTTATTGTGAAGTGTTTCCAAAAGGATACCGGTTCGAGATGGAGGAACTATTACTGTTATGAATGGCAGAGGATCTTTTACCTGACCATGAAAGCAACAAAATGGAAGATATGGAAAGTAGGGAGTTTGTGATGCATGACCATACATGATCTAGCGCAGTTTTTCTCTAATGAACTTTGTCTTCATTTGGAGGATAATTTGGAGAATGTCAAAGTGCATGAACAGTGCCGTCACGTCTCTCATTTTCGCAGAGCAGATGATGTCCTGGAAAAGTTGGAGCCAATAACAGGTCTCATTTTCTTACACTAAGACCTTTTCTTATATTTGAATTTCACTACTTGAGCAGCGACGTTCTGTCTGTGCTGCCAGAGTTCAAAAATTGAGGGTGTTATCTTTGAGCGGTTATCTCATAGATGTGTTTCATGAATCCATTGGTTCCCTAAGGCATCTGCAATACTGCTTGAATCTGTCGTACAGTTTCATTGAATGCTAGCCTGATGCTACTAGAAACTTGTACAACTTGCAGAATTAAAACCTCATGCTAATTTGAGAAGTTTAAAGATCATGCCTCATCGGGAACTTTTTCAGAGATCAAGTACAACTGCTGGTAAATTCGCAGAGATGTGAGTGTTTCCTCGCCTTATATTTTTGGGGCGTAGGGAATTTTCCTCGAGAGAAATTTGTGTGTTCCTGTTTTTACGCCTCTACGTTTATGTCAAATGTCAATCAGTACAAAATCTCATAAATTGGTAGGTAAACGACGCTCCGGTCCTCAATAAACTCAAATATCGAGTATTTACGTTCAAAGCCATTCAGAGAAAATGAGCCCCCGTCTTTCGTTTAGTGCGCATCAAATTGGCAGAGAGACGGTTTGTGTTGTAATCGACGATCCCACAACTCCCCATTTTCCTCCTGCAACGTCTCGTCTTCATCCTCCGTAAATCACCGCTCGCACCGTCGTATATGATTCAATTCGTCCCTGCTGTGAGTGATGTGCTAAAAAGCATTTGTTCGAGGTTTGCCAAACAAGAATCCTTCAATTTTGCCATTTTCGTAGCCCTAATTCGTCTTCATCATCACTTAACTCCGAAATATTGAATTGCTAAACTGTCTATTCACTGAGAAGTTTCATGCAGTATATTCTGCTAACTGTTAGAATGAAGCTTTATTTAATCTTAACGAGTTGGTTTGTGTAAAGTTACATCTCCATTTAGTTGAGTCTGATTTTTTTTCTTTTTTTCAACAACTTGATGCCAGTTGCTACTTCGTCATTGCAGAAACCCTTCAAAGTTCAACCCCAACTTATTTAAGAAGTGGCTGCATCTGTTGATTGCCAGTAAGCTTCAATATTGTACTAACAAATGGTTTTGGACTAATATGAAATTCAGTGCTGGTAGTTTGATGGATCTGTTTAGGAAGGTGCGGTGTAACTCTAAGAGTCTTTGTGATTTATTTAAGTCATGGATATCTTGTCTTTTTTCGTCTGTTTCTTTTATGGTGCTAAATTCATCGGTTGACTTATTCAATTCCACTTGTGGGAAAATTGGTGTTATAACTGCAAGGTTGGGTCTTTAATCAGCCTTCACGTCGACTTGATCTTCTTGTAGCTGATCATTTGTCTTGAAGAGAGTCATTCCCTGGATCATGACTTTTGAGATAGGGTTAGGGACTGCCTCTGCGGGTGTCTTCCTTACCAAAGCTGTATCCAAAGATACCGTAGACTTCTTATATAAATGGAACGTTGATGAATCACTAAGATCAAAGCTCGAGACGAGTTTACTAGTCATCCGTGATAAGTTGGAGCACTCTGAGCTGAAGCAGATTAAGAATAAGCATTTACAGAAGTTGTTGCATAAGGTCAACGTTGCAATTTTTGATGCTGAGGATTTGCTTGATGAGATTGCCACTGATGCACTTGAGTCATTTATTGAAAAACGTAATTCGGGGGTTGATTCCAAGATGAAGCAAATTGCTACTGCTGTTCATCCTCTTAAGGAAACAATTGAGACAAGGATGGGGAAAATGCTTGAGAAATTGGAGTCTCATATAAATGATATGGGACGTTTTGGATCGAAAATGATAGAGAAAAGAGTTGTTTATGGTACTGGATTTGTCAGTACTGGGATTTATGGCAGGAACCTGGACAAGATGGAGATAGAGAAGTTGCTGAAAGTAGGCGAGAAAAAGGAGCAGATTGGTATTGTTCCTATTGTTGGCATGGGTGGAGTTGGGAAGACGACTCTAGCCAAGATGCTGTACCATAGTAACGAGATGAAATTTGATTTGAAGGCATGGACTAATGTAACCGATAGCTTTGATGTCATGAGAATTACAAAGGCTCTTATAGAGTCAACTGGGAGTGTATGTAAATTTGATGACTTAAACTTGCTTCAAAATAGTCTGAAGAAGATATTGCAGGGAAAGAAGTTTCTGCTTGTTCTGGATGATATGTGGAATGAAAGCTACAGTGAATGGGAAGCTTTGAAGATTCCTTTTTCCGTTGGAGAGCCGGGAAGTCAAATTATAGTCACAACTCGCAGCAGCAAGGTAGGAAATTTGATCGGCACTGTTCCTTTCTATTCCTTGAAGGTGCTGTCAGACGATGATTGTTGGTCAGTGATCGAGGCCATTGCATTTCAAAACAGAGATTCAGCTGTTCTCCCAGAATTCAAAAAGATAGGCGTTGAAATTTCTAAAAAGTGCAAAGGATTGCCCTTGGCAGCTATAACACTTGGGGGATTGTTGCGGCTAACAAAAACGGATGTGAGGCAGTGGACCTTAATTCGTGACAGTGAGCTCTGGGAGTTGCCAGCTGACAATGAAATCCTTCCATCATTATTGGTTAGCTATGATCATCTGCCATTCGAGGTAAAAAGATGTTTTGTTTACTGTGCAGTGTTTCCAAAAGGATACCGGTTCGAGATGGAGGAACTAGTACTATTATGGATGGCAGAGGATCTTTTACCTGACCATGGAAGCAACAAAATGGAAGATATGGGAAGAATGTACTTTTATCTTCTGCATACGCAATCATTTCTTCAGCCAATGGGAAGTAGCGAGACGGAGTTTGTGATGCATGACCTCATACATGATCTAGCTCAGTTTTTCTCTTGTGAACTTTGTCTTCATTTGGAGGATAATATGGAGAAGGGCAAAGTGCATGAACAGTGCCGTCGCGTCTCTCATTTTCGCAGAGCAGATGATGTCCTGGCAAAGTTTGAGCCAATAACAAGTCTGGAACATCTACGTACCTTTCTTACAGTAAGACCTTTTCTTATATTTGAATTTCACTACTTGAGCAGTGACGTTCTGTCGGTGCTGCCAGAGTTCAAAAACTTGAGGGCGTTATCTTTGAGCGGTTATCTCATAGATGTGCTTCCCGAATCCATTGGTTCCCTAAGGCATCTGCGATACTTGAATCTGTCCTACAGTTTCATTGAATGCTTGCCTGATGCTACTAGAAACTTGTACAACTTGCAGACCTTAATACTATTGCAGTGTCGTCACCTTACTAGCTTGCATGCAGACTTAGGGAGCCTGACCAAGCTACGTCACATTGATATGGCTGGAACTAGCTTGAGGCGCATGCCACTGAGAATGGGAAGCCTGACATGCCTCCAGACATTGTCTGACTTTGTAGTTGGTGATAAGGTTGGGTCAGGAATTAATGAACTCCAAAACCTAGATTGTCTTCAGGGAAAACTACACATTTCTGGTTTGCAAAACATAACTGCTCCAGAAGATGCTAGGGATGCTGTCCTCTCAAACAAACAATATTTGCACGAGCTGATTTTGGAGTGGACTTATGACGATTCAGAAAAACAAGAATTGGAAGAAAGGGTATTTCATGAATTAAAACCTCATGCTAATTTGAGAAGTTTAAAGATCATCAACTTTCATGGTTCTGAGTTTCCACCCTGGATGGGTGAGTCGTCATTCGGTAGTTTGGTTTCCATTTGTATTGATAGATGTACTTACTGTGGCACCTTACCATCATTTGGGCGGCTGCCTTCCCTTAAAAAACTTGTTCTTAAGGGTCTGGATAAAGTAGAGGAAATTGGTGATGACTTATGGGGTACTAGTGACAGCAGTTGGCCGTTTCCATCACTGCAGATACTGAGACTCCAAGACATGAAAAACCTGTGTGTTTGGACGTCACTTGGAAAAAATAAAATGTTCACTTGTCTCGAAGAGCTGCAAATAATCGATTGCCCAAAATTGGTTAAGCTCACTTATTGTTTTCCTTCTTTGAGGAAACTGCAGATTGAGAGATGTGGCGAATTGACTGGAATTTGGAAGTTGTTAGATGACTACAACTTTCTCCGTTCTATCCGTCTTGTCGGGTGTCCAAAGTTAAAGGAAATTCCTAAGAATGTTTTTGAACTGGAAATACTCGATATTGATGGTTGCAATATAGAATTGAAAGAAATTCGTGACGATATTGTCGAAGAGGAAAGGCTCAATCTGAATGGTTGTGAACTAAGCTTGAGCAAACTTCAGAAATTGTTCATTTATGATTCAGAAATGAATCTACTCAGGAGTGTCACACACCGATATTCCCAAGAGGTGAGTAGCACACTTATTTTTGTTGCTATTAGGCCAAATTTTATTGTTTGATTACTCCACAATACAACCATTAACTATTCGCTTTTAATACACACAGAGAGTTACTTAGATATTAGCAAATAACAAATCTAAAAATTCTGTTAGGTTTTCTGAGTTTCATGGTGTATAATTTTTTTGAAATGATTGTTGTTGTGTATTATTTTCTTTGAATGAATGTTGATATATGATATGAACATTAAATGTGCAATCACAGTTTACGTACGTGTTTGTCTAAATCAAATACATAGAACAACAAGCAATAGGTTAGCTATAAGCTTTATACTTCCGTTATAACTTTGAACTTTTTCTCTTTTATTCATCTCTACTAAATAATACTACTGGACTGAATCAAATCTGTTTATTAACCTCAAGTTTGTTTACTTTTACTAACCCCTAATCAATCATCCCTGTTTGGTCATGATTCTCAGATGGATGTTATCAGCCTGAGTGACTTCCGTCTGTGTGCTCTTAAGTTACTAGATTTGTGTAATGTCCGACTCCTAGATAAACTCCCTCAAACCTTTATTCAGGGATGTCCAAAACTCGAAGAGCTAAAAATTTCCTACTGCCCGAATCTTGTTAGCTTGGCAACTGAGCAAGAGGAGGAAAAATCAGGTTTCTCCTTTCTGAAAAGCGTAACAATCAGAGGATGTGAAGTTCTTCAAGCACTGCCAGTTGAAATGGTCAAGTTTGCACCCTCCATTGAATCTTTGTATGTAGATGATTGCCAAAGTCTAGCTAAACTTCCATCGGACTTGCACAGACTGAATTCACTCCAAAGTTTGACATTTATAAAGTGTAAGCTGCTCAAGGCATTTCCAGATATACAGGGGTTGCCTACTTCGTTGAAGCGCTTGGATGTGCGAGAATGCAACACTCTGAAGATCTTGAAAGGCCAAATGCTAAGTAACTGCTCTTTGGAATTTATGGAAATTCAAAGATGCTACGAGCTTGTCTCGCTGGGTGAAAAGCTTCCCTTGACACTGAAGCATCTTAAAATTGGAACTTGTAGGCGTCTATTGTTGCTGCCTCGAGATTTGAGTGAAAGTGTTAGCATGAATTTGATAGCATTGGAGATCAGTGATTGCAGCTTGGTGAAATGCTTTCCAACAGGGGACTTACCTCTAACATTACAAAGTTTGGTTATCAGTGATTGTGGCCGTCTCAGATCTTTACCGCATGGTATTCATAAACTCGAGTCTCTACGAAGTCTGGAAGTATCAGAGTGTCCTCTCATTGAACAGTTCCCAAATCGGGGTTTACCTAACTCCAATTTGAAATCACTGGTGATAAAGTATTGTGAAAAACTCATGTCCCTGCCAATTGAATTTCGCAGAATGGGAAGTCTTGATGAGTTGGAAATAACGGGTTGCCCGGTGCTCATTTATAAAGATGGATTGCCGTACAATTTAAAGAAACTTTTTCTCAAGGACTGCGAGATACTCTTGAGTTTGCATCCCTTACAGTTGGACACACTTAGTCTTCTCCAAATATTGACTATCAATAGCATCAAGGGATCAGTGATCTTCTCAAAGGATAATCGTCTACCATCCTCCATTGTTGAACTAAACTTAATGGCACTCCCAGATCTTGTCTCTTTCCCTGAAACGCCTACTGGAAGACCGTACAGTCTTTCAAAGCTGAAACATCTATATATTAGGGAATGTAATGATATCAAATCAATGCCGGATAATGGACTTCCCAAAACCGTTGCGTTCCTGAGAATTATAGATTGTCAACATTTGACGCCACTATGCAAAGGTACGTATTGGCCAAAGATCAAGATGATCCCCAATGTTGAAATCAAATAAAGAAACTAGATTTCTTTCCGGAGCTGATGTAGAAATGGTGTGAAGTATTACATTCTTCTTCTCATGTTTAGTTGGTGGCTTCTTTTCGTCATGCCTATGTGTGGAAGCCATCTTTCTCCACCTCTGAGTGGAGGTTAACTGATAAGTGTTTCATCCTTCTCTGTAGTTAAAATGCTTGTTCGTAAGTTCCTGTTCCTTACATTTTATAAGCTCTATTAGAGACTTCTTCACTCTCATTAAATTTCTTTAAAATTTTATGCTCTTTAAAATGTATTAACTTATATATTTATTTATAGTAATTTCCTTTAAATCTTCCAAAACTTTAAGGAGATATTTGGGCATGCTATTGTTTTCAAATGACTTGGAGGACTTAATTTATTTTTAAATATTTATTGTTTATCCCGACCCATTAAAAATTTAAATCAAAAATTTAAATTACACAGACCACACGGGCTCAAAAATTGGTCGATCGAGTCACACTCATATTTGACCGATTCGATTACGTACGCATTCGGGATGACGCATCCCCGTCAGGACGATGAGAGGTACGCTAGTTTAATATAATAAGGGTTTGGATCCGGTGAAAATCGCAATATATGGTGAGACGGTGCAAATTAATTTCAATCGTTCATTGTCATCATCCAACGGAAGATATTACTTGGATCTAAGTATAAATAAATCAAAATTAAGATTAATTATAAACGAAAAGAATTGAAGGCTAAATTTAGAATCAACCCTAGGGCAACGAATCCGCGACGCTATGGGATGGCTATGGGATGGGACGGCATGAGAAAGCTATGTTTTGAGTTGTGTGCTTGATCCGAGAAGGCAACTCAACCACACAGCTAAACCATATATTTTATGATTCAAAACATGTGATTCCGAGAGTTATACATGTATTAATTTAACTTACTGAATTATAACAAGCTCATATGAATTTTAAGTTTATGAATTACATGAACTGAGAAATGTCTTTGTGAACTATGTAAGATTCAAAAGTCGTACGAGCATAACTATACAAAAGTTTTTAAAATTTTAGATTTAACTATATGAATTATAAAAATCATTTATATATTTTAAGTTTTGTGAACAATGTAAACTTTACAACACTTTTTTGATCATTATGAACTATAATAAATATACGAGGATTGTGTGAACTATAAAAAACCTTTATCTATTTTAAATTTAACTATTAGAATTATATGAAAACTATGTAAATTATAATACGCGTGAACTGTATGAGAATTATGTGAATTATCAGCATATATAAGGTTCGTTTAATCTAGTGAGATTTTTTAATCGTAATAAATCTAGACTATTGATTTTCGAGATGAATGACTTAAATTTGATTCACACGATTTCACCATATATAAGGTTCTCACCCGATTCACTCTCTTCATATAATGGTCGAGGCCTAAATGTTCCTCAAACTCAACATTCTCCATATAAGACCTACGGGTGACTGTTAGGTCAGTTGCTCCTTGTGTGTATTTTAGTTAGTAATCTAGTCGTGAATAATATGGTATAATGACTCACCAATTTTAGATTCAAAATATATACCAAATTTGTTTATTTATTTAATGTTTTAGCACTCTAGAGTACTTTATGCTAATTTATATCTCAATATTATCTACTTAGTAATTATTATAAAAATATTATATAGTTATCTATACAAAATATAGTAAAAAGAATGAGAGTTCAAGTTCTATTTTGAATTCATCTATTACTCCATCTGTCCTCTTTTGTTCTTTCCATTTCGAGCAATTCTCTTTCCTACTTTATTTCTCACATAACACTCTCTTTCATATTTTATTCTCCACTCACTTACATTTATATTATTTTCTCTCATACTATCATTATTACTTAAATTTCGTGATAACTATCAAATGTACACAATAAAAAAGGACGGAAGGAGTAGTTCATTGGAACACTGAAATTTCATGTTCGAGGCATAAATGTAGTAGATGTATACCTACGTGAGCAGCATCTAATTTGTGGCCTAAAATCATCCACAGCTTGCAGTACCATGACGCTGCTGCCATAACATATTCACACATCCTTACGTGAGCCAGCTTGTCTGTTAGCTTCTTGTAGTATGTTGCTAAGCATATACCATACCAATATGAATAACTATACAATTAATCTAATCCTAATGTCAATCATGAAATTTAATAAATATAATATTTTCTCTTTCCTATATTTTTTTCATTTTCTTTTTTAATATCTCAAAATTTTCTTTTCATTTTCAAAAACTTTTTCTCTCACATTTACAACTTTCTTCAATCTATTCTCTTTCCATTTATTCACTTTTTTATTTTTATCTCATATAATTTAATTTTTTTAAAAATTGTGTCAACTAATGAGAAAGAAGAAAATAGGACAGGGAGTACTATCATGAAAGTAGATCAGTCGTCCAAATTCTCAATCAGTGACGGCTGCAGCAGGAGTCTAAGCTCTTTGAAAAGAAAAAAAAAAAACACATGTTGAAACAAATATACACACGCGATGTTATTGACTAAAATTTGAAGTTTGACCATTCAAAATGCTGCGTGGCAACACATTAGTGGGGTCAAACCATTCTGTAATGCGGCCATCTTATGCTCTCCCGCCACGTCCCACCGTGTGAAAACACTCACTATGTCATGTTGTGTACTCGTGTCATTTTCATTTCTATCAAAAAAAAAAGCTGCTCACTGACACTTGTTGCTTGGTCCCACTCCACAATGTACAAATATGTGTAAAGTTTTGGTTGTTTTATCTTTTATCCTTTTCTTTTTCTAAAGGTGGATTTGTACAATATAAGAACTCAAAATGATGATAAAATAAAATTGGAGGTTGGAAGAATTATGTACGTACTATGACGGCACAAAATCTTAGTCCTTGATTTAAAATCAATATTTATTTCAGAAGCACAAGCACAATCAATTATGAAAGGTCGAGTAAGATCATCCTCACTAATGATTTTTTTTAATCATCAGAAGTGATCAATTTTGATGACTGAAAAATCATGAACCATATACATGACTATTTTCATCATCAAAGATTATTAAATTCATGATCAATCATCCAATGATCAATTTCTTTTTTGTATTAGAATTTCAAAAGTGCGAGAAGCAAATGAAGGCACGGATGATTGAGTTAAAAGAAAACAACAAAAGACAACTAAAGAACCATTTGCATACTATACAGAGCGCACGTTTCAATTGGATACTTATTTGGCTACAACTGGTGATCCCGTCGTCCCAACGAAAATTGTTTCTCTGTTAAATTTAAATTTTTAAATTTATTTTTGATTTTTAATTTTTAATTTTTAATTTTTAATTTTCAATTTTTAATTCCGACAGATATGTCTCGAATGTGCAATCAAAACAGTCAAACACGGGCGTGACTCGATCGACAAATTTTTGGACCCGTGTGGTTTAATTTTTAAATTCTAATGGGTCAGGCC
>JAWWMW010072047.1:0-14097 GCA_035048345.1 Echeveria elegans | reverse complement strand
CTCAAATTTTCTTTATTTACACTCCAGTAATTTGAGGACGTTTTTCCAATATGTGCAATCTTCTGGAGTGTAGACCACGCAATAATGGAGGAAATATGTAAATAAAGAAAACTTGAGGACGTTTTCCCAATATATATATATATATTGACTTGGACAGATGCCATTATTTTTTATCCATCAAAATGACTTCGTTGTTAGTTTTCAATGTCGTCGCATCTGGGATTGCGGTGTTTGTGGCCCATAATTATTGGAAGAAGATCTGGGAAAGCACAAGGGCGAACGAGGAAAAGACAAGGGCGAAGATGGAAGAGACAAGAGCGATCAATGAGCTGATGGAAGAGACAAGAGCGATCAATGAGCTGATCCGTCAGGCGACACGAAAAGTCCTGGGAAGAGATGAGATGATTCGTCAGCAAGAAGACCGTGAAGCTTAAGGATCGGAGAACGAGAGAATAAATGTTTCTTTTATCTTAATTTCAGTATCTTATTTCAGTTTGTGTTACCAAGTTGTATCCTTCCTTGTTTTTAATATAATTAAATTACCTAAAATTCAGAACCGACTCAGTGCTCCGATATCGCATGTCTTGCTCGATTGATTCACGTATTGCGTCTCAAATCTGAGTTCGCCGGTTCGGGTTGATTAGGTATTTATTTTGCCGCATGCGGTTCACGCGGACCGGATTGTTGTTAGATTAAGATCTGAACAAACGCAGTGGTGATGATTGGGTAAAACTATAATAAATGGTTGGATTGTTCTTATTTAGTGCTTGGAGTTTTGAATTTTTTAAAGCTTTTTTGATATTTTTTTTAAGATTTTTTAAAATTCATATTATGTTGGAGGTGTCGATAAAAAAAATAACGAATCAGGGGTGTTTAAGTCAAAATTTTTAAATAAGGGTATTAATATCCAAATTTTGCGTGGGTGTTTAAAACTAATTATCTCTTTAACTAGCGTACCGCCCGTCGTCCCGGCGGGAATTTTTTTTGTATTTCCATCCGATTCTCCCTAAATGCGAAATCTTTTTCGCATAATTTTTTATTTACATGTTTATTTTTAAATTTTTTACGTTTTATTTTATACAATTTTTGTTTATATTTTTTCGTGTCTCTACTTGATTATTTTTTTTATTTTTAATGTTTAATTTTTTATTTTTTTCATATTATTTTATGGTATTTGAAATTTGGGCTTCAAGTATGGGCTTAGGAAAGTAAATGGGCAATGGATAGTTTGGTCATTTTATTTGTTTAATGAAGGGTAATTTTGTAATTTCGCAGTGTGTTTTTAGGTCCGTCTCCCTATTCTTTTATAAGAATAGATGTATCGTCAAGCAGAACCGATCCATCACACCCCTAAACAGTTCCCCAAAAAACTTAGCTCCAGTCAGCCAAATTGGTCTCAGTTACATAAATAAAATACCTAAGAAAATTTGATTACCTGAACAAAACAGTCATGGAAATGCAACCTGACGATCAAGGCAGCGTTACGTGGATCAGATAGAACAGCACATTCCATGTCCTTCCTCACAATTTCAAAAATAGTGGGACAAGTTTTCGCGTAGTAATCCAACGTCAAAGGTGGATCACTAGCAGTAACGCCCCCCACGCGAAACAAAGCCATCACAACACAAACAATAGGCAGCATTGTACCTACAGAAACTCCCATTTTTTGCTTCCTCCAATCCGCTTTAAGTCTTTTTGAGACCAGATGATATATAACAACAAAAGGAGACTGTTTGAGACTTTTCTCCATCTGGGTTTTTCAAACTCAAGGCCTTTTGAGTATAATTATGCAATTAATGAAAATTTAGTCAGTAGAAGATCCAGCTAACTCAGGCCTTCTTGGTGTTTATATTCATACCAAAATCACCAAATGGGAGATAGCTTGTACTCTAAGTTAACTATGGCTTTCATTGGTGTCTGTAAAGTTTGGATTTTTCTTGTCATGTTCCACATCTTAGACCATGTCAGTTGCTCTCCAAAAAGGAACCAGTTTGGCCTGTGTTAGCTCGGAGGTGGAAGTTATATATAGCCTTGATGAAGTGGACGTGGAAGTCTGACACAGACTTGGATTCTGCACGAAAGTGTGGAACAGTTGACATGTTCCACCAGTTTGGCATGAGATGCTTGGTATCTGCAAAAAAGAATGAATCACAAAGTTTTGGGATCGATTTATGTTGCCTGTGGCTCTAATGATCAGCTCTGTGCATAATTTGGTACATTGGTGCGTGAAATGCATAATTTAAGGCATTTAGACTAGCTTACATTTTTGTGGAAGTTGTATGTGCTAATTTTGCCCAACTGTTTATCAACTTCATGCAAATCTTCTTCGCCTTCGGAATCTGTGAAATGTTGTACATTTTAGGATTGATGCACCTTTTCAATCATTTTAGGATTGATGCACCTTTTCAAAATGTTGGACATTTTAGGATTGATGCACCTTTTCAATGAAACAGTGTATCTTTTGATCCTTGGGGTATGTCCTTTAATAAAATCATGTGTTTGGACATCAGAAAAAAGTAGAAAAGAAAATCTGATTTTGTTCCCTCCTATTTTGTTATCAACCTTGGTTTGATATACTTGCTATCAATACCGAAATCATTTTCCTATACTATACACTTGTGTTATCCCAATACAAATTCTGGTCACCCATATAGGGCAGCAATTTTATATTCGGAAAGTGAACTCGATACACGATTCAAGTAGTATCCAAGTACTTGTTGTTTCTTAGCCCTATTTCGAAACCCGATTTCTACAAAACCTGGATCAAGCACTAGCTTAGGTAACGCTGGTAAGCTCGATATATCAGCATTTTTAGCTTCGTGCTTTGTACGCTTAAACATGTTGCATTCTTTGTGTAGAAGCTTGAGCAAAAGTATAGCGAGCAATATTGACCGGACAATTACCACCAGTGGCATACTAAGACATATGGCCAGATGAGATGGATCAAGATCAACTCATGTTCGCCAGTTTACTGGAAAGTCTCATTAGTTCTGGAGTTTGTGATTTAAATTTTATTCACTTTGGAATATGTTGTCTTGATATTCAATCCGTTGTGGGTAAAGATACTCTATTATAATTTTTCACCATCGGTGCAACTCAGTTATATATCATTTCTCTTAGTCTTATTATACCCAAAATCTTGGCAGGTTCCGGCTCTTTAACTTCCGATGACGCATCCCAAAAGAACATTGCCAGCAAGCACTCACATAACTGATCATGAAGAGACTTGTTCCTAGTATTGCAGTTTCATGTCATCGACTTATCTCCTTGCAGCTTCAAAAAATCACTTATATAGATTTTGAAGTGAAGTCACTAATAATTTAATTTTACTATATAGTTTCAAATCATCATAATCTCAAGAATCTCCCCAAAATGATTTCATGTATTTTCCACATCATACCGAATTCGTGCCAACACAAATTACCTCATTCAAAATATTCACTCTGGATTAGCCGTTAATTACGTTGTCACCTATTTAATAACCATCAAATTAATAATTAAATATTAGCAACATAATCGTAGGATTGATTTATTTAATCTTATTTTCTTAAAATCCATCATAGCATCCAAAACAAACAACGCCTAAGAGAACGCTGTCGCACGCTCTAATCCCATCTATCGTCTTACCTCGCAATCGTCAAAACCCTAGAAATTCACACCAACGCAATCGGACTTATTCTTCTTAAATTACAATAGTCTCGCCGCCGCATTCGCCACCCGATTACGCTTCTCAGGCGGTTACGTAACGGAACGGTTACTATTTTGATCTTTCTTTATCTCTCGTAGTCCATTGTTACGTGACTTTCTGATTTTTTTATATATTTTTTCCTCGTTTTGTTATTATTAGGTTTATATTTTGTTGGAATTGGGGCTGGGTTGAGGAAACCCCAGATAGTATGGCTTAGGGTTAGTGTTTGATTTGATTTTGTTTTTTTTAGGTTTTTTTTGGGGGTCTGAATTGGTTTAGGTGGTTTCGCTGTGTTAAGGGACACTGGTTCTGATAATCTCTTGAAGCGGCCGAGTTTAACCAACTGCCTCGGACAACTGGTTAGACATTAGTGTGGTTTATATAGCGGCCTATGGGCTTCTGACTTATATTCTGTGAGACGAATTGGTGTCAGTTGAGGAGCGAGTAATTTGGATCATAGTGTCAGCTGGTACCAGGTAGTCATTTAGGAAGATTGTGGGAGTAGACTGGGGTGAAAGAAAGGAATATTACTGTTCCTTTTTCTTTTGGGATACTGATTATGTGCCGTGTACATTATGGGAAGTAATGAACCTAGTTTAGTCCCTGAATGGTTAAGAAATAATGGGCATGGTAGTAGTGGAGCCAGTGCAGCTAATCATTTTGCATCAGCCAATTCTCATTCAGGTTAGTGTCTATTGTGACAGTTATTCCTGGCATTAAGTGGCAATTAGTTATACTTATTTTTTGC
The DNA here is from genome assembly GCA_035048345.1 of Echeveria elegans. Taxonomy (NCBI): domain Eukaryota; kingdom Viridiplantae; phylum Streptophyta; class Magnoliopsida; order Saxifragales; family Crassulaceae; genus Echeveria; species Echeveria elegans. The sequence goes on along the minus strand of JAWWMW010072047.1, from coordinate 9,661 downwards.
AGTACTCAATTTATATTATTTTCCATTTATAATCTTGCAGATGCCTCAACGATAGGAAATTCAGCTAGAAACAGGTTATCTAGGACAAATACTGAAATTGATAACCCTCGTGCATTATTGGAACGATCCACTTCTGTTAATTCTAGGAGGACTTCCAGCAGTAATGGCTCTTCAAAGCATCCGTACAGCAGCTTTAGCAGAAACCACAGAGACAAGGAGCGTGAAAAAGAGAAGCCAGGTTTTGGGGATTTCCGGGAACGTGAAGGTTGCGAACCTCTGGGTAAGGACTCACTGAGGCGTACTCGTTCAATGGCGTCTAGAAATCAGTGTGACTCATTGCCTCGTACAGTTGCGTCAGATCCTAAAAATATTGAGATTAACAATCACCTCCGAAGAAATGGAATGGTTACCGGTGATAAGTCTGTTGCTACTATGATAAGGGTGTCATTTGAAAAAGATTTTCCATCTTTGGGAGCAGACGAAAAACAAGTGTCAAATGTAGTACGAGTTGCTTCCCCAAGTTTGCCCATTGGGAGTTCAGCTTCGGTTGGTGAAGGATGGTCGGCTTTGGCTGAGGTTCCAGTTGTTATCGGAAGTACTAGTAGTGCACAATCTATTCAATCTCTTTCCACTTCAGTTGTTTTTAATACAAATTCTGGCGGTGCAAATGCTGTGTCTGGAGCTTCAAAAACTGTGTCTGGGACTTCGAATACTTCTTCTGAAGCTCAAACGACTTCTGGTTATTTGGGTTCGTCTTCTGCTTTAAATATGGCTGAAGCCCTTGTTCAGTCTCCATCTGTTTCTCGTGCTGCCTCACAGGTAGCTTCAAAGTTTCGCTAGTACAGTTTTTTGTAATGTTTGCTTAAATCTGTTTTTCTTACTTAAGACATGTCACTTCAGTTATCAGTTGAGACTCAAAGACTTGAGCAAATGGCCATCAAGAAAGTTAGGCAACTAATCCCCATGACGCCGCCAGCGCCCAAGGTAGGAATAGCCCTTTTGATCTTATAAGCCTTGAATACCCTCCTATAAATTATGTCAGAGAATATACATTGTAATAAGCGTAATTGCCCTTTCTTATATTTGAATTAGTAGATAAATATGATTTTGTGGTCTGTTTTTACATGACATGCTTGTCAAACTGATCGAATCGTGCTGTGATTCATACTAGTCCTGTTTCAGACTTGGCAGTTGTTTTAATATTAGTTGTTAGATGATAAGAATTGCCAACGATACTCTAATATCTCCCGTTCATGCAATGTACTTTGTACAGTTGGCACTCCCTTGTTGGATGTTGTTCAAACTTTACAGTTGCAGGACTTTTCAAGTTTTTTTCCTTTTGTTGGTCATTGATCATGCATGAATTTCATGATGTGCTTCAACTGTTATTAACTTGATGCCTTGTTGAAAGCAGGTGTTGAATTCTTCTGACAAGCTTAAACCAAAGTTAAGTGCTCTAGTTGGTGAGATAACTGGGGCTGCTAAGGTTGGGCAGCAACTGTCAGCATCCTCTCAGAATGGTGTAGGGCAGTCACCTCGTATTGGGCCTGTTACATCTGATGCTTCCAAGCAATCCCATGGCAGTAAATTATTTGTTCTCAGGCCGCCTTGGGAGAATAGTTCCTCTTCTACTTCAAAAGATGCAGCCAATCTTGAAAATGGCGGTGCAGGTATTAGGGTAGCAAATAATGTGCATGCGACCCCCACCGTGTCTTCCGCTTCTGCTAAAAGCACAAACATCTCAAAAGCTTCTATTTTGGAGCATAAAGCAGGTGTTTCTTCTTTGAGCCTGGCATCCTCTGTTGAAAAGCGACCATTGTCTTCCTCTGCACAAAGTCGGAGTGACTTTTTCAATTCAGTGAGAAAGAGAACTCTAATGTCTTCTGCAGTTACATCAGACATTGATAGTTGTGTACAGTCACCATCTGAAGAGAAGCCTTGTGAACTGTTAAATGAGATGATCTCTACAAGTCCTCGGGGAACTGAAAATGGTACTTCTGTCAGGAAGGATGACTCTAGCAGTGAAGTTCTCAAGTCCTTGAACAGAGAGAGCAGTGATGCTCCAAATGAAGCAGAGGCTGTGTTCCTCCGTTCTCTTGGATGGGAAGAATTTGGTGAGGAAGGGGGGCTGACAGAAGAAGAGATTAATGACTTCTATCGAGTGGTAATAACATATCATGTCTTACCTCGTTTAGATGTGCTAAGAATACTTCATGGTTTTCAGTATTTTTCTTCTCGTCTTATAGCTGTATATTTAACTCATTACTAGTGGCGATTCACAAATTTTGGAACCTGTTAAATAGAAATCGGTCAATCACGCTGAATTACTACTAATGAAAGCCAAAGAAAATAACATGAGGTTATTGGCATATGCTAGTTGTTTAAAGTGTCAACGAAAGCATATTTGTTCGACAGTGTGGCTAACCAAGCATGCCTGCTTTTTTTTTTCCCTGTGCAGGCTAGGATATTAAGGCCTTCACTGGACCTAACAGCAGGAGTGCATCCGCTTTTTCACTGCTGACAGAATCTCGTGCAAGTCGACAGTAGTGTTGGTGAATCATCCGCAAGATTTAGCCCGCCGGATGCAGCTCTCAAGTCAAATTAATATGCCTCCACCTCCACTGGTGCATGCCTGATATGGAATTCTCAAAGTTTTGCTGGCAGTTATTATTTTTTATTTTATTTTTGTTACATGTCTTGGTCCTGAAGAAAAGCTGATCCGAAAAGATGAATAGTTTTGGTGTAGACTCTTCAGTCTGCAACACGGTGCAATAAAAAGTTCTGAATATAGCTAGGTGTTTGTTTGGAGCAAACTGCAAAGGAAGGAAATACTGAAAGAGAGTAGAGGGCTGTTGCTTTTTGTCACTCAAATGTCTTTTTCTTTTTTAAATTTCTTTGAAAAGGTTAATGTTTTACGTTCTTTTCCGGGTGTGGTAAGTTCAGGTTTTAGCCGTAGAGGCTTTGAGGAGCAATCTGTTGGGTGTCTCACATCTATTCAAAGAGTAAAAAAAAAGTAGCGTTGAGGTCAGCAACTACTACTAGTAACTAGTATTTTCGGATTTTAGATTGAACCAAGATTTGGTGCTGCCAATCGCATAGTGTTTGTATGGTTAAAATCATAAATGAAGGCATAAAGTCCCTTAAGTTGTATAGTGTTGCTGACATATCAAATCCGAATAAGGGAGAATTGAAGCCATTTGAAGCCTGTGAAAATCAAATCGAAGATTGACTCGATAAGGTCACGGGGTCATGGAGTCACAGATTCAATCGGGACGAACCGGGGGTCGATGCATGAGTGACTCGAATTTATTTATATATTTAAACAATTATAATATATTTTTGTATACACATATATCTAACACAAATAACATAAATTAAATATTTTTATTGTTCATCAAAATTAACAATTCTAATTTCCTTATTCATTGCACCAATTCAAATTTGAACATATATCAAAAAAATCAAATTGAAACATGTTTAAAAAATATGCATACTTTTAATTATTTTTCAGACATAATGCGGAATGTTATGTTTAGAATATGTGCTGCTTCGATTTCTGATGGATGTTGAATGAATTTTATCAACCTTTCAATTTCGTATAACTTAAAATTATGTATATATTATATATATTTAAATAATTATAATATATTTTTGTGTACATATATTTAACAAAATAACAAAAATTAAATGCCTATTCTTTTTTAAAACCAACATAGTGTAATAATTGAAAATTGATTTAAATATGTCCAAGTTTTGACAATCTATATTCATAAGTCTAAGCTATTAGATAAGATAGTCAAATAACTTAGTTGGTTAGGGAGTGTGTATAGAAGGGAGTGGGGTGAGGTTCGAACCTTACTAAAAAGCAACAATTTTTTTTTGGCTTGACCGTTGATCGAGTTTGACCAGATCAGACCGATTCAATTGCATGATCGGTTTGATGTCTCGATCGAACTGGCCGGTTCAATCCGAATTTAATAACATTGATTGAAAGCCTTTAAGTCGCATTTTAAAACGATAGGAGTATAATTCTATCGAAGACATCCAAAAAAAAATGATACTTAATAAACTATTTTGCTATAACACCAATAATAATAATAAACACTAAGTATTCTAATTTCCAATTTTATTAATAAGAGATGTACTACATAATCCAAAAACAGCATAAAATCGCAGTTAGCATTGACATAAAAGGAAAAACAACTTATCCACTGAAATCTGAAAATACGAGACGCAGTCGGAGTTCACATATCCAAACAAAGAACCGGCGGGAAAAGGACTTGATGGTACCAGTAGGTTCTGCCAGCTGGATCACACTCTCACCCAATTACAAAACGACACGTGTACAACTCAGGTACACCAGCGTCCATGTATAAAAATCTTTTTTAAAAAAAAAAAAAAAAAAGAGCCATACCGTCTTGTCTGCCTGCAAACGCGAATCTCTCTCTAGTTCATCAAAATATCGAATTTCTGACTTTTTGTTTGTTTGTTTCTGTTTTAATGTATATATTTTTTTTTTTAAATTTCTCCTCATATCTGAAATCGAACAAAAACAAATTCGAAGCAAACCCTAACCCTAGCATAGCCCTGCCAGCCGCTGCCCTCATCTTCTCTACATACGACGCTGTTAAAATTATACTCTGAATTCGAGATTTTGGATTTAGGGTTAGGGTTCCGGCGATGGATCCAATTAGGGTTTTTGACCGACGCTTAGGGACATGATGCGTGGGTGTCCTGAGGGTGGTTTTGGTATGGAAGAACTGCCGGATTCGGCGTCTAGGGTGCCGACGAGGGAGTCGGATGGCGGTGACCTGTTTTCTCAGGCTATGAAAATTTTGACTGAGAATGAGTGTTTTGCCTGCTCAGCTGGTGGGATTGTTAGCTAAGCATACTAAGAGCGGAAGGAGGCATAAGAATAAAAAGTCGAATTCTGGTGCTGAGAGTAAGAAGAAGTCTTCAAGTAGGCGGAGTTGAGGGCTTAACATTTGATTGAAACCGAGGTGTATTTTAAGAAGTTGAAGTTGCCAGACATAGAAACTTTGTTTGAGCTATCCAGATTTGTTACTTCTGATTGTTTGAAGTATTTGTCTATTCCGGAAATTGGAGATGCAGCTGCCACTAATGATGTGTTTAGTGCTAATTCTGTGGCTGCTGCTGCTGCTGCTGCTGCTGCGCCATCTGGTGCTGAAGAGACATCTTTTTCTGGCAATGTTGCTGCCAGAAGTGGCGAAGAAATGGTTTCCACTCGGTTCATAGTGATGGTGTTGCAGCTAGTGGTAGAAATAGTGAGGATATGATTCCATGTGATAGTGCTACTGATACTTGTAGGAGTGATGATGAGATGATTTCCATTGAAGTTCCCGGAAATGGAAGTATGAGATGGTAACTGATGATGAGAAAGTAGTGAAAACAGAGACGAAAAAGGAGGAAGAGCAGGAAACCAGAAACAATGCTTGTTCTGTTGAAAATAATTGTTCTTCTCTGCTGTCGTCACCCAGGTCATCTTTGAGCAGTGAGTGGGTGTTAGGGTCCATGAACAAGATTCTGGTAGCATCAGAACGTCCATCTAATAAGAGAAAGCTTTTAGGTGAGAATGCTGGGTTAAAAAAACTTATTGTTAGTCAGCCGTGTGAAGGAAACCCTAATTTATGCCACATTTGCAGCCAGGGAGATAATAAATCTGAACCATCCAACAGATTGATAGTATGTAGTGCCTGCGGTGTTGCAGTTCATAGAAAATGCTATGGCATTGAGGAAGATAGCATTGTTGAGTCTGGCTGGTTGTGCTCTTGGTGCAAGCATAAGAATAGTTATGTAAAGGCTTCAGGTAGAAATATGAACGGTGATAGCTATCCTTGCTTGTTATGTCCAAAGCACGGAGGCGCTTTGAACCCCTGAAAACAGATGATACTGGGGACCTTGCCGCTGTTAAGTTTGCTCACTTATTTTGTAGGCAGTGGATGCCGGAGGTTTCCGTGGAAGATACAAAACGGATGGAGCCAATCATGAATGTGGATGGTATAATCGTATAAGGGCATATGCACCGGTGAAGTGTTAGAGGAGGTGCTAAAGGAGGTATAAATTTTAAGAAAAGTAGATTATGTGAGATAAAAGTAAGTAAGAGAATGTGTGAAAAGTAATAGATTGGAAAGAGAATGTGTTAAATGGAAACTATATTTTGAGACAAAAGGAGTACATTTTTTCATTAAAGCACAAAATGAAAGAGCACCTCCTCTAGCACTTCACCCTTCATTTTGTTCTTTAATTGAAGAAAATGGGAGAAAGTGTTAAATGAAGAGGTGCCACATTTTGGCATTGGTGCATATGTCCTGTTTTTTGTTTGATTTTGAAAAAAATGGTAGAAAGTGGTAAATGAGGAGGTACTATATTTTAACATTGGTGCATATGCCCTAAAGGAAAGTAGGAAAAAGCTGATATGCAGCATTTGCAAGGTGAAATATGGAGCTTGTGTACGATGCAGTAATGGTATGTCGTGTGAGTTGTTGCATTTTTTTGTCTATCTTGATTTAGACGATGAAGTATTACAATTTACACCTGTACATTATTTTGTTAAGCGCACTAGTTGGATCCTCCATGTTTCTTTTAAATTGGATTGAGACTTTTACGCTTAAATCTCTTTAAAATATCATGTATTTTCATACGATCACTTACCTCAAACTGGCTATCTCTGTTTTACCATGCTGCTAATCATATCATGTATAGACTACATGACATTTAAGTTAACACTTCTGGTAATTACAGCCACAGTGTCGGCTTGCATAAGATCTCCAGTTACAGTTTAACTGAGACCGTTTTTACTGAAAATTCATTCACCAATGGAAGAAATGTTAACCAGACTTGGACTAGCAAACCTTCCCATGTTTGGATTGTCTCTGAACCACCCCCATATTTGGCATACATTCATACCGATATCCTCAGGCTTAGATTGTTTCCATATTTCTTTGTTTGTACAGGGAGATCGAATTCTTGAGACCAATGGCACCTGCTTTGTTACTTGTTAAGTCTCAGTGTTGATGACATGAGGAAATAACCTCTCCTTGGCTGTTTTGCAGGGACTTGCTGAGCGTGGTTGTTAAGTCAACAAGTCGAGGCGAGTCCAAGGATTTACTAGTCGAGTCTTCGCCTAGTCACTGATATGTTATGTATTAATGTATTATTACCATAATCCACCTATGTACCAACACCTTATGTAATGTCAGTTTTCAAATTTCACAAAATTTAAAGTTCAGTACAATCAAGTTCAACAAAAATCAATTCATCCAAAATGAAAATGTCAATAAATTAGACATTAAGTTCAACTTCATTTTTCTCGAGCTCGGCGACATTCTCATGAGTAGGTGCATTATCCGAGCAACCATAATCATCATCAACATCTTCATCATCATTCAACGGAACATGATTTGCATATTCTTCCATCTCTATATCGTTTGAGTCATTTGGCTGGGAAGATAAACTATTACTTTGAGTTTCACCTCTTCTACTATTACGACGATTTTCAATGCCTTGTGATACATTCACTGCTATATCTACAGCATTCCAAAATTCTTCATCACTATCATCACTAATTTCTTCATTGACACACTCATTATCCCACAAGATGTTTTTTTAGTCTTGCAGCTCCTCCACTCATTTCCTTATGACACAATGTGCAGTGAGTCTCGTCTTTATTACTTAAATCCAGCCAATATCTCTATTTCCATGCAGAATCAGAGAAGACTTTGTAGGCTTTCGGTTCAGATCATTTGCTAGATCATTACCCGATGAAGTTGCCATCTATATAAGAAAGAATAATTAAAACTTGTTGACGTAAAAATTCAGTGATTTAATAAATGCAATGATTTGATGAATTGATGAATGTAAAAAATTCGGCTGAGACTTAATGTACTGATCTGATGAATGTAAAAAAATGCATTAGAAAAGTCATTAGAAAACATTAGAAAAAAGTCATCTTCATTAAGGCTCTGTTTGGTTGCGGAGAAAAAAGTGACGAAAGAAAAATTTTAAGAAAATTGTTGAGTGAAAATAAAATGTGTGTTTGGTTGTAGGGAAAAAATGAAAAAAATATACAAAATGAGATCGAATTTTTATAACTTTCTCATTTTGCCTCAACTTTCCTCACCTATTTCCTTCAACCAAACGGAGTCTAATAGAAAAATAGAAAAGTCAAAAATGAGCAGTAAGATCAAATCAAATTGCAAAAGCATTAGAAACGTCATACCTGAGCAGCGGGCGAGTCGGAAGGCCAGGGCTCGTTCAGCCGTTCTCGACTTCTCTCGTTCTCGATTTCAATTTGTGTTAGAGGTAGGGTTTTTTTGTTCAGAGAGAAACGCCGTCATTCAGAGCACGGAACGCCAAGCTTGAAGTCGAGATCGAATGGCGAGACCCGAAAAGCGACTTGTCGCCTAGTCATGCCTAGGCGAGCGCCTTGACAACCATGGTTTTAAATGAACCCTTTAATCATTTAATTCCTTTTTACTTTTGTAGTGGGCTCCGCAATCAACCTTCAGAAGAAGGCAGACTGATCCCATAGACGGACTGGTATGTGTTTTACTTAGAAACTGATAGATGCCACAACTCTCTCAAAATGTCAATTAGACACAATTGTTTTTTGTTTATTAGTAGTACTTCAAGAACAAATTAATCCTGACGCTTGACTTTGCTTAAATTAGTTTCCTCGTCCTTAGTAAGACTGCTGCCTTAACATGGTTTTATGGTACACATTAGGAGTCAAGACCAAAGGGAAATGATGCTTGCTGCGTCTGCCGATTAAAGAAGGACGTGTGTCTCAAAGTAAGCTTGTGGTTGAAGTTCATTCTTTTGTGCTATGATCAAGAATATTTTTCATCAATTCACTTAGTTCTTCTTTTTGTTTGTTTTTGCTTCAGTGTCCCTATGGTCATTGTCAGATTACCTTTCATCCTTCTTGTGCTAGAAATGCGAGCTTCTACATGAACAACAAATCGATTGGAAGCAAGGTTCAGCATAAGGCTTATTGTGAAAAGCATAGTTCTGATCAAAGAGCGGAGGTGAATTTTTTTTTTTTTTAACTTTTTGGGTGGATCATGGGATTGTCAACAAAAGTGACCAGGGCTATATTGTTGGTTTTAGTAACTCATAGCCTCTATAAATCACCAATATGTTTCTTGTTATAATGCGGCAGGATGAAAACCAGAAACATGGGACAGATGAGCTCAAAAGTGTCAAACAAGTTAGAGTGAGTGCACACCCTTAATCCTCATTCGTAATCACTTTTTTGTTGCACCTGATTGGTCTCGTGTTATGCTAACTTCCATGATTGTACTGTCTCGTCTCTTGAAGGTTCCACTGATTTGTATATTTTGCAATGCATATTTAGTGATTAAGTTTTTATTAGGTGATGGTCGTGTAACATCCAAAATTTTATAATGAATATAAAATAGAGGAGAAATGAATATTGTACTTGTTTTGCAAGTTGCATATACAATCTCTATTTGTCCTCTGATTTTACGGTTTTGTTGAATTTGTTGTTGTTGATTTGATTTGTGACGTCGGTGAGGGTCTTGTTGACTTGATCTCACTTGCGACGTAGCAGATTTGACTTTTCTTTAGTGAGGGTCGCGATGACTTTATCTCACTGGAATGTTGAAGAGTTGTTTGTTGA
>JAWWMW010072010.1:0-14102 GCA_035048345.1 Echeveria elegans | reverse complement strand
AAAAATATCTCAATAATGAAGATGTTGTGGACATGGACACTAATGAATAACTCATGTGATATTATATTTAGCAATTGAAATGAATTGAATTGAATTGAAATTGAACTGAATTGACTTTCTATTCAAATAAAAAAAACAGACCCTAATATTTCTACTTCTCAAGCCCTCAAAAAGCCAGATTCAAAAAATCCAACGGGACCAAACCGAAGAAACTAACAGAGTTAACTGTTTCGATTACATCAATTCAAAGACCAAGTCAAGTCCATCCTGTCTGCCAGACCCTACACAACTCCCTCACGCACCCTCATTCACGTGCACCTCACGCGTCTTCACCAATCGCTTCAATCCTCTCCGCAACTACAAAAATCCAAACCCCATCTCCATTTCCGCATAGTAAAATCAATTCACAGAAATTAAATCCCCAAGTTACGAATTTCACAGACCCCACTCTTGCCTGAATCGTAAGAATTGCGGATCGTACCGTTTTTCGTAAAGTTCAGATTCTAACCAAATTTTGAGATTAGAAAATTCGATGGCGACGGAGGTGTTAAGGCCACACGACTGCTTGATCCGATCGCAGCGTAGTTCCAGAATCAACCGTAGAAACAATGATTTAAAATCATTAGATCGGAGATCGAAAGCTGTTGACGTGTACGCCGGATCTGCGTTTCTCTCAACGTCGCCGCCGCCGAGTTCGTTGCCACTACCTTCTTTTTCGACTAGGAAGGTGATAGTGGTGGTGATTGATGATTCGGGTACGAGGGATCTCCGGCGACTGCTCCGATTGGAGTAGATAGACGACGATGATGATGTTAAAGGTGGTAGCTTTTTGAAGTACATGTATGGATCTGACTAAAGATGTGAATTTGAATCGTTTCTTCGATGGATGCGTCCGACCTTCCGAGTATTTTGTTTAAAAGAAGTTAAAGTTGGAAGCTTCGAGAAGATGGCGATGGAGATTTGGAGAAATGATGTCTGGGTTTTATGAAGCTTTTTCAAGTTGTCATCTTTAATGTGTTAAGTGTTGTTTTCTGGGTTTTCATTTTCCGGGGTTCTTATTTCATGTTGCTGCTGTTTTAAATTGTGTAGATGACCACCGGAAGAAGTTGTGGTTGGTTGATAAAGTTTGAGTCTTTGTATCTGTCTGCAGTTGTTTCTGCTTGGGAAATATTTGTTTGTAAATCTTTGTTTGTTGAAATTCAAGGTTTGTTGATATGTCCTGTTTTCCGGTCACACTAGCCAATCAGGGTTCTGATTCAGACGAAGATGAAATCAGACGTCAAGTGATACTACGATGCCAATGTTACATAGGACTCATATATTTACGCGAGCTTGTGTTGTTTTGCTAACAAGGATTCGATTCAATTCCAGGAGAAGGTGAATCGGGACATCCAATAATAGTGTGGCAAATTGATGTGATACGTTGGGTACTGGAGTTAGGAGGAGTGGTGGTGGATAGGCCAGAAGGGTCTAGGGAAGCAGGAGATAGGGAGTCCGAAAGATTTGGCGTGATTCTGGTTGAGGCTGAGCTCTCTTGTTAAGAAAGGTGTTTCTTTGAGCTTGACCATGTCTACTTTGACAATGTGGTGATCAGATATGCCTTTGGAGGATATGACCGAGTATGACCCTGGAACAAATTTGTAAGGTGCATTTGATGATCATGGTAAGTAGTCTACTCTTGTTCCATACTTGCATGCCCCTTGCACATCTGCGAGTGAACGGTCTAGCGATCAGTCATTCAAATCATATGGACTATTATGAAGTATGAAGGAAATCTTTTTAAGATTAGGAAAATTTTAGAAGTACTCATTTTGGCCTTTGGCGGTCATCACGACTGGCTCGCACTCCCCTCCTAAGTCCTTCGCGTCTATGTACTCCTTGCTCTTGTAACGCAATTTAAGATTAGGAAAATTTTAGAAGTACCAATTCAGACAAAGGCTTCATACCTTTCTCCTCCACAGCCTTCACGTCTTGTAACGGGAAAATATCCGCATTTACTTCCGAAAGTACTTCCAGTATACTCTTAGTACTTCCAACATTATCATTGAAGCTACAGTTTGTCATCATGTTTAGTGGAAGACAAACTGGAGATCTCATTATGGTATCCTAACTTACCGGAAAACTCATCTTTGTTGCTATCTGTGGAACTTAGTAACTTACTATGAGCCAAGGATATCTCATTGTCCTGTAAATTTATCTGTACCTTCACTACCTTTTTAGGCTTCCTTGGTACATTTTCAGGACTATTCATTGTGGAACTTAACGATGACTGCTTCAATATACCTCTAGGACGATCACGATCAGACCTTGGAGAAGCGACATCATATGCAACAACAGGACTTTTGAAGCTAAAATAATTCTCATCCTCATGACTCATGAACTGATCCAAGTTTTCAGATCTTGGAACAGCAGGAGCTAAAGAAAACATTGCTGCATTAAAAGTAGCAATTCTAAAAGGCTTCCCTGCGACAAAATGACCTCTAGACGATCTCTTAGAGTTTCTCGAACCCTTTCCTCCTTTACTCTTACCACCATTAGTTTCTTTTCTCGAATAGCTTTTGAAATACATGGTCCCAAATCTTCTGATCACAACTTCAGCCCTTGGCCGTCTCCATACTAGCCACCGTAGCATAGAATAAAACCGCCGCAAGTTCATAGCGATACTAGTCAGCATATATGCTGTTCTCTTGGTGCACGTATTACCGCCACTTCCTCCGGACAGCATTATCTGAAAATTTAAGGCAAGAGGGGAAGATGGGAACAAAATGAGAGTGATGGGGAAAACTTAAATGTAAATAAAACTAAGTATGGAGAAAAGTTTATGAATGAATCAATTAAGCTTTTCTATTACTCCCTCCGTCCCCATTTATAACGCTCATTTGGATTTGTGCACAAATTTTAAAAAAAGTAAGGTATGTGAGATAAAAATAGGTAAGAGAAAGAATAAAAAGTAAATAAATTGGAGAGAGGATGTATTTGTGAGTGTAAAAAATATTCCATTTTAAAAAATGAGAAGTATATTTTGGGACGTCAAAAAAAGAAATGAGAACTATAATATAGAATAAGGGAGTAATAAATGTAAAGGAAAGTAATGTGTGACAAAAACTGCTACAAAGAAGAAAGTTGACAATGGAAATTTTCAATCTCTTTGTTGAGAATTTTTTTCCCCAAGCGATGACACCAAAAGTGCACCAAACCTCTCCTGCCCTACCTAAATGAAATTAGGATCCTAACTCTATCCCACTCCATCCCTAAGAAGAAAAAAAAACATATATAATACCGGGTTCGCGTATTTAAGAATGAGATTCAAAACAGTCAGTATGGCTTCCATACTTATTAAGCAAAATGACAATGTTTTACTCCTAAGTCTTTGTAGTTTATACAACTATAATTGACACTCACTGTCTAGGATTCGCTAATTGGATTATATTCATTGATTAAGGACTAATGTGGAGGTGATAATAGTATGGCTTGAGTGAGTGTATTGAGGTGATATAGAGAATTGAGATGATGCATCATAGGGTGTGGCATTGTCTTGATTGTGCTATATCATATTAAGTCAAGAAGAATTAGTTGGCTTATGGGGCCATGGATGAAGAAATGTACCCGAAAGACAGGCCGACCATTTTGTGTGTTTACTATGTATGTTTTGGAATCTTTGTATGCCTGTAAAAAACAAGAATTAAAGTCTAAACATACACACGTGTGTCAGGTTACACATAATATGATGCAATTATACTGAAATGATTACACAATCACTGAGTGCAGGCTTGACAGGAAATTCTGTGTCGAAAACAGCCTATGCCAACAGGTACAGTGGAACACGGAACAGCGGAAAAAAAAAACTTATTAAATAAAAAGATGTAATTTCAATCATATTTGCTGAGAAACAATGGTTGATACTTAATATAGTGTCAGCTCGACCACATTTGTATGTAGTAATGATCCATATTGTGGGTTTTATGAGTTATCAGGAAAGTATTCTCCTATCTGAACTCGAACTGGTCAGGAAAGAATTTCTGTTTCTGAAATAATATATGCTGCAACCAACTGTGAAGGGAACTACTCTTGTAAAAAGCCTAATAGATATATACATTTTCTCAATTAGATTCAGACTAATTCACCTTATATACAAAAATAGATACCTTGGCTTGGTTGCTGACCAGAGTTTTAGCTATAAGGCGGATTTTGCGGCCACCATGAATTTGTCAATCTGACGTTTCCTTTTCGAGCAAATACCACGCAAACTGTGAAAGAAAAGAAAGTGTCATATGACTGCTTATATATTTGAGACACAGAATGCAAAAATAGTCCAAGTAATTAAATCTGTGTTACCAACATTTATGATCGATCGTAACAGTTTTTTTTTTTTCCCGATGGGGATCGATCGTAACAGTTGACACTTGACAGTTGTAAAATATAATTTTCAATCAGGGTATAAATTATCAATAATTTGAGCAAAGAAGTACCTCAAAACTGATGGACAGCAGTAAAAGCATACTTAGTCACATTCGGCAAACCTCACGTCATGTTACTTTGACGAGACACTACGTCCCTGCAACCACAAGGAAAATACACACCTTGACGTACAGTCGATGATACCATGAGTCCATGACTACTCTAGAATTTATTATACCCTTCAACTGAAACAAGCAAAATCAAAACAAACAAAAATCAAATAACGTGTAACCAAAACTTAATATGTAACCTTAATTTCTTTTGAGCTCTCTCTCTCCCTCTGCACCTCCCAGCTTCTCCTTCGGTTTTCAACCGCATCCGGGTGGAGAGCCCTCCTCTAAGGAAGCGGCTGCTCTCTGCCCCTTTCCCCCTCTTACTTTTCTTGCAAAATAAAAAGGCCGCCTTCCCTTAACTCTTCCTCGTTGGTTGAACGGCTCGCTCCGGCCTCGGATCTCAGCTAGGCTCGGATCCACTATCGACGATCGGTTTTTACATGCATGGAGAGTATTGCAGAATCTGAGTTGCGGTGAACAAGGCCGTGTGTGTCGGAGACATTTTCTGGATCGGCTCGCGGTGGCGCGGAGGTTTTTTGTCCCACTGCTGCTTGGTTGCGGTTCTGCTTCATGATGGTGCTCGGCTACGGCTAGGCAGGCTTGGGTGAGGTTCGGAAATGGTGTATCTCGATTGTGTGATCTGGTATCTGCTCCGATTGTACGACTCACTGGGAATTCGGATCTTGCATGCACGGTGTGGTAATCGTCATATCGGAGGCTAAACGTTGATTGGCGGTGACCAATGGCTTTGTGAGTCGGAGACGGCGCTGGCTCGATTTGTGAAGGAGCGGTGATAGCGATGGCACTTGTTTGGCTCCTCGGATCCAGAACCGGTTAGTTTCCCAATTCCGGTATGACTGGACTTTGACCACGGTGGCTCAGATGAGGATTGTGCTTTCCTGTCTTTTGTTTGCTTTAATTTAGTTGTTGTTTCCGGTTGTTGGTGTTTGTTTTTAGCTTTTTGGGTTGCTCATCCCTCCGGGATGTAGGTTATTCATCCCTTGTGGATGTGAATAAATTCCACGACAGTTTCAGGTATAGCATGCACATAAACTTGCCTGGAGTTATAGGTGAGGTGGTTTGATCCGTTTTGAATTTGTTATGTGCCTCTTTGTGAGGAGATTTAGTTGGTTTGGTTGATATTCAGTGTCAAGTATGACGTTGTGATGTTGTGGGTGCCTTTTAGGTCTGAACTTTTAGCGGAACGCTATGTATAAGAGTCTTGTACGTCTTCCTATTTCCACAACCAATAAAAAAAAAAACTTAACATGTAACCAAGTCAAACTAAACAGAAGTCAACTTAAGCAGATAAGCAGATCAACTGAACTCAAACATGTCAACTGTGTACAAGCTGAGCAGCAGGTATATCAATAGCAAGTCAGTAAGCTAATCTAATAAGCCTAGCTAGAAGCAACACATTAGGTAACCCTAGTGACAACCAAACTTCATCACTAGCTGATTTCGCTGAACTATGAGAAATTCTTCAATTGAGTTGCATTCTCTGAAGACATGTTGCAGCATCGTCTTCCTTGCCTTGAAAGATTTTACCAAGCAACGAACTTATAACTGACTGCCTAGGGACAAAACAGAAAGTGTACATGGAATTTAAAAAAGGCTACCTTATCGTTATCCAAGAGGCAGTGCATCACTCTTTCAAAAATTATTTGACTTGGTCTCCACTGCTTTGACAAAATTCCCTTGCTCGCATAGTCCTGTTATAGATATGATTATACGAAACTCTAGCAGATTTTCTTCCTGCGTGATTGGCGACGATCATAAGTTATTTTTTCAGCTGAAGTAACAAGAGGTCTTTGGAAACCGGTATTCATGAAATAATGTACTTCAGATTTTGGTACTTCAGATCATAAATGATTGAAATATTGTCTGTAGCAGGGGAAGGCATAACATAGGTGTCTGAACTTAGCTGTTCCTGCTCTAAAAGACCTTGCAGCGGGTTGTCCATGACCATGCATGCCTATCGTAGCATCTCTATGGGCTCTTAAAGCAAAACGGTGGAGTGACTTTCTAGTCCATTTTCCGCATCACGCACAGTTTTCCTCGATACTATTGTTCAACTTCTAAAAAGTTGCTTCGATGCCACGCTTGGGTTAAAGGGCTGGCCTATCACTAGTAACGGGGGCGTCGGCGCTCTCCTTGGTCACGGGTATGTATCCCACTTTGGCGGTGGGATTTCTCAGGGTATTCTTTATTTGCGGGTCTACAAGATCATTA
Source organism: Echeveria elegans (assembly GCA_035048345.1). NCBI lineage: Eukaryota > Viridiplantae > Streptophyta > Magnoliopsida > Saxifragales > Crassulaceae > Echeveria > Echeveria elegans. The sequence continues at coordinate 7,359 of JAWWMW010072010.1, read as the reverse complement.
AGGCTCCGTTTGGTTGTGTAAAAAAGTGATGAAAAGAAAATTTAAAGAAAAATAAGTTTTCCATGAAAAAGTTGTAAGGAAAATTTGATCTCATATTGTCTATTTTATTTTTTTATTTCCTTACAATCAAACACAAATTTTATTTTCACTCAATATTTTTCTTTAATTTTTCCTTTTCTCTCATTTTTTTTCAGCAACTAAACGGGCCTAAAAAATTATGTTAGTAATGGAAGAGATTGTCACTCTCTCGGTGCAATCCGTGAAAAAGATATCGACCAACCGGACTTGGACGGAAAATAATATCCATTCGACGGAATGGTAGCAATGCTAGGCGGGCTACACGCTCGCCTACTTTTCACTATGTCATTCGCTTGGGGTATAAACTCATCCTCATCTGCTTCAAAACGTCGTCCAAACATCATCGGCAAGCACGTGTCCGTCCTCGCAGGCGCACTTGACGGAAAGATGAATATATATGTGCTTGCCATATGTTATGCTGTTCATTGAAACTGATTGGTAGTTTTTAGTTTTTTGGTCTTCATTTCTTTGCTTGTGATTGATGTGGGGAAGTTGTGTTTATTTCCTAACCCTTTGTCTCGTTGTTAATTAATCTTATGTTTACTGTGAATAAATGAATTGATGACAAAAACTTGCAGCATCTGATGTCAATCCGGACCCTATTTAACTTCTTGGAATACAAAATGAGAGACAAGATGAAGAAGAGTAGAATCAAATAAAGCTCTGTGCTTTTCGTACAACAAAAACAACAACTAACGTTTGCTGATCAAAGAAGCAACGAATAATGCTTCCCTGCCAACTCTTTGACACACAAGATTTAACCACCAGACATAAAGATCAAACCTTTAATTATATATATTAATACCATAACTCCAGTGGACCGAAGAAAACAAAAACCTAAAAAAAAATCAAACCAGCAACAACAATCAACGTTACAGCAAACATCAGTGTCAGATGGGGGTTCTGATAATGGATTAGATTTTTAGTTGTGTGCTTTGAAATTCAGCTTCACTTCCTTCAAAGAAATTAAACAGAGACAGACAGAAACAGCAGACACGACGAACAGTGGAAATTGACGCTTCATTTCGACTAATCGTATCCATTTTGTCGCCTTCCCTCATCTCCAGATCCTATTTGTGTTCTAACTTCAAAGATCGACAAAATTTTCTCATGGGCATTTCGTCGAGTACTAACCGGAGAAGACCTAATCACCTTCCAAACTCATCCCAATCGCCATACCCAGTTGCTAATCCGTATCACTTTTATCAATCTGAGTTACAGGGATTCGGTTACGCTTCTCACGAGCCGCTGTATCAGGCGGTGGATGTGGATATTTATGGTTCGGTTTACGGTCCTTTTGATGCTTGTAATTATGTGAATCCAGTTGGGTATTATCAACAGCATTTTTCAGGGCAGATGACTCAATGGAGGATGATGATGATGAGTAATGGTGGTGGTGTTGGTAGCGGGAGAGTGCCGGGTGTGGTAATGGCGCATCCGGCGCCACCTTATGTTGAGCATCAGAATGCCAAGAGAGTGAGGAGTTGTGTGAATGTGCATAAGGAGTCTTTGAGGCTTGTGGAGGATAAGTTGAACCCCGGACATTATTTGGTTGCATTTGTTTTCGACGCATTGCAGGATGGAAGGTACAGAAAATTTGAATTTTTTTATATAAATATTATGTAAAGTATTTATGTGCGCGCATCTGCTTAGAGTTGGACTCAAAATGAACGAATGAATGATTCTGAATTTTGGTGATGTGCACTGTTTTGTTTTGCTCGGTTTATATGTTTCAAGAGCTTATGTATTTCCACTTTTGTTGTTGCTAAGGAGGGATGGATAATGGATACTGTCGTCTCTTGTGTTTGAAGTTTGGTACCGCAAAGTGTTCGTTCATATGGATACTACTATTGACACTTGTTTTAGATGAGATAGATATAGTTTGGACTTTGGAATTCTCATTTGAGGGGGTACAGTTAGCGTGTTCAAGTTCAAGTATGAAAGTTTCTAAACTCTAGCTTGACTGTTGATCAAAATCTTCTGATCTTCCCTCTGTTGAACTGTCAATATAGTATGAAAGTTTTGAAGCATACTTTTGTAAATTTAAGGTCATGAATGTGTGCTCTGAAACAATCTTCATATCGTCTCTAACAAATGATGTCGGTAGTAGTAAACGAGTAAATCTAATCCGGTGGCTTGTTCTCGGTAGCAAATGGCCTCTTCTTGGAAACAATTCATTTCAATATATAGATTTTTTAAGGACTCGATCATCTAGTATAATGCATATGAGCAAAAGGGCAGAGTCAAGTATGACACACAATATATAGAAATACAAAGAAGTTATGATTTTAATTTTGCCATTGTGTCATATACCGATCCTAAATTTATACTAACATATTTTCTTGCTTATAATTTCCATTGCAGCATCACGATTCAGTACTTTGCGAAAGAGGACCCTTATTGCAGATTCATTTCTTTATTTACCGAAGCATGTCCGCCATTAAGAATTCCTTTCCACAAAGGACTTGCCCAAAGCTTCCGACAGCCGCCAGGAACAGGCATAAACTTAAGCCTCTTCGAACCGGATGCTATTTCAAAGCCATCTGCTGCAGAAGACATATTCCCCCTTGTAATCTCGGCCGAGACTTACATGCCACCTGACGATCTGCTCGGCGCCTACGTTCCAAGTTCATCTCCAAATACACAAATCACTCAGGCAGTATTTGTCAGAAGTTACGATGATACTTTTCAAGTGAGAGTAACAAGACAAATATTGTGGATTGACAGGGTTCGTTATGAACTTAAAGAGCTCTATGGTACTGGGAACTCGTCAGGAGAGGCTGGTGAAAATGATAGCAGCAAAGATTGTGTGATCTGCATGACGGAGCCAAAGGATACCGCTGTTTTACCATGCCGGCACATGGTGAGTTGAAACTCTTTAATTTTTCATTGAGTTCATTTTCACGAACATACACTGTCTAGTTTACTAACAACCATGTCAATGATTTTGTGGCTATTCTCCAGACCCTGATGAATAAACTGCACTAGGTTTAGTCTTGTTAGGTAGTAAATTATTTCCTCTAATTTTTTGGTGATTCTTGAGTCCCTGGTGAATAAAATCATGCACTAGAAATTTAGTCGAAATAGTTTCCTAACCAACTGAATATGTATTTTGTGATACAGTGCATGTGCTCTGAGTGTGCCCAAGAGCTGCGGCTTCAATCAGACAAGTGCCCAATATGTCGTCAACCCATCGAAGAGCTTCTAGAGATCAAAATCAGTGATAATAACATTTACCGGTAAGTAATTTCCTCGTATGGTTCCTAGACTCACAATCTCATTTTTCTTCATCGGTGTGTGCGTGTATATTACAAATAGTTGCGTCCTTAATCTCAAACTCCGCAGGAACTTGGTAATTATATCGTAAAGTTCAAAAAAAATTGTGTTGCGGGCGTGCATAATAAATACATGTCATCACGAAAAATTTGAATTAGGATTAGTCAATAGTTCTTTAAAATAGCGTCACCTTATCTTAAATAGAAGTTTTTGAGCCGCTGCAAAGTGCAGTTGTTGCTGTCTTAGCGATATCGCTCACGTCTTAGATTTCATGGCTTTGGACTAAACCGTTGAAGCAATTTAGAATGTACTACACATATAAAAGAGTCAAATGACTATTCATTCCATGGATCTGAAAGGCTTGTGAATCAATACTAGAATAATGGAGTGAGTGAGTGAGTGAGTGTTTACAACAGTTTGAGAATTGGAACATAGCAAATGAACTGAAGGCAATGTCTGAGGAAAGTTACACGCAGATGACCAGATTGAGATGGGCTTTGGTTACAGCTTGCTGTAATGTGCAATGTAATGTAACACAAGCAGCTGGACAGAGTATCTCTTTGTGGACCTGATCTGAGATTGATCCTCATGCTATCAGCTTGCTTGCTTGTTTGTTGTCCATCTCTGAGACTTGTTGTTAGGGTTAGGATTAGGATTAGGATTTGGATTAGGGTCAGTTGATTTCCTCCATCATATGATCCATAAACTCAAATGAGGGGACTGATCTTTTTGTTATTCAAGCTTCTGCAACACATGTTTCTGCAAATAATTGCAGCACTCACTTATTGCTCCAAGAAAGCTCGTATTCTGTACCTTCTAATGCACTTCAGACATACTATAAAGTATATGAAACTAAATTTTTTTTCAATAACGGGTTACACGGGTACAATGAGACATACAAGACATCATAATATTCAAGTACCTAAAATCCTGTTACACCACACGTCATACAAGACACAAGTACCCAAAATAAACAAGCAAATTAATACCTGTCTACACAACCCTATAATGACTTAAAAGTCAAATAATAGCCTAATAATAGCCTTAAATATAAATGAGAAATATCGAAGAGCTGAACAGCCCTCAGCCATGTCACCTTCTCTACCGACGACTCACCTTCCAACTCGCCTCAATGCCCATCCGACGGCTCGACTACCCCGCTGCTATCTGCAAGGCCGACCTCCAACGCAGCCCTTTCCGACGACAACGACTGCCCAGCACCGACTCTAGACCACCACCCGACCACAATGCATTCCCCATCCACTTCACATCCCCGACGCGAACTCCGGCCAAAACCAGAGCGCGAATCAAGGAGTTGCATGGAGAATATGCAACCAACAGCCACCACAACAGCGCCCGGACGCGACTCTAGCTCCATCACCGGACGAGCTCCGCATCAACCAAACCCAACAGCGACTCTGGCACCTGACAGCAACGAAGCTCCATTAATGACAGCAGGCTCCAACCGCAGACAAACATCACAGTCTGAACCCGCCGATAAAGCCCGAGACCCACGACTTCAAATATATCCCGCAGACAAACATCACAGCAGAGGGGGAAGGCAACACCGTTGAAGATTTTGACGACCGGTGAGCACCATAATACCCATCACCAACCAAATAGATAAAATCTCATAGGGATGAATCCGTAGAGAAAAATACCAACTCTCATAGGGATAAATCCCTAGAAAAAATACACAACTCAATACATGTGGAAAAACAAGTTAGAAAACATACATAAACTCCTAGGGGTAGAGGAAGGAACCACCTTCCGTGGAGGAAAGATCTTCCTCCACCCCGGAGTAGTAGACGGCAGTGGCTGTAGGAGTTAAATGTGTGGATTCCCTAGGGACAGCGGTATTTCGATTTAAAATTTTGAAATATCATGATTAAGGAGCGTAGCTCGACTTGACTAGATATATATGAAACTAAATTTGATCCTTTGTTTTTAAGGTTAATGATGTCCTCTTTTTAAGTGTTTCCACATGCTAATAATATTAGAATGATGTTACATGCATCGTCGTCGGCGTGAACTGGCAGTCGAAATTATCAAATTGCAGATACTACAAATACATAAATGCACCAATTATAACTTCACAAAATAAATTTTATACTTCCTCCGTCCTGAAATGTTCTGTACATTTGATGGTTTGGCTCAAATATTAAGATTGTAATGGTTGTGTAAGTGGGTGAATAGTGTAAAAGTAGAAAAGTGAATAGTAATAAAGTAGGGAAAAAGTGTATTGAGAGAAAAAAATGATTGCGTGAGTGAAAAAATAATGTAAAAGTATGAAAGTGAATAATAATAAAGTAAAAAAGAGAGTGTATTGAGAGAAAAAATTATTATGTGAGTGATATAATAATGTAAAAGTAGAAAAATAAAAAATAATAAAGTAAAAAAGAGAGTGTATTGAGAGAGAAAAAGATGAGAAATAATTACTATAAAAGGAAACGGCAAGAACATAAGGGGACGTCAAAAAAGAAAAACAGGAAGAACAAAAAAGGACAGAATGAGTAGGAGATTCAAAATTTTATTTGTCCTAAACACTACAATAATTACGTTTAATTTAGTTTAGTTCAATTATTTTGGTAACCAAGCTAGCATTCCATGCACATGTGATGATGATGAAACCATGTGCTTGATATGTCACTCTCTTTGCTTAAAATATTCCCTCTGTCATCTTTTGTTCTTCCTATTTTTATTTTTGATGTCCCCTTTTGTTCTTCCTATTTCTATTTCGGACAATTCTCTTTTCTACTTTATCTCTCACTTTAACACTCTCTTTCATACTTTATTCTCCACTCACTTATCTTTATATTATTTTCTCTCTCATACTATTATTATTTTTTAAATTTTATGATAACTACCAAATGTACACAATAAAGAAGGACGGATGGAGTAATTTACTACTCCTACTACATTGCAAACAGAAACCACATTAATGGTGATGTAACTGTAAACATATGACAAAGGCAAGACAACCTCAAAACTTCAACAACTTAAAACTTCTTACAACATTACAATTAGTAAAAGTTAATGTTGAACTTAAATTGCGAAGCTTGCACTGAAATTTTGTCAACAATACAATTTGGGGTTTTGTAATACTTACATGGTATAGTAGCATTCAAAACCTAATTTTCACTGCTAAATCAGGACCCATCATCCATCATCCATCATCCATCATCCTAATAATTATCATTCAAACATCATTGTCACATTTTCTCCCAGAAAATTATGCATCCCACATGACATGCTCGAACCTTTTTCAATCCAAAATATCTAATCATATGTTTCAAATAAGTTTTGACACCTGTCTCCTTCAAATATAAGGAGTAGTTTTTAAGATGTTATGTTACGAATATACGTATCAACAAAATCACAGTCACAGTTATAAAACTACTTCAACTAACCGAAAGTAAAATTTAAAGATTCAAGGAATATTTTGGCCATTTTTAGCAAAGAAAAAAAAATCTAATAGTGATAAGGAGCTCCTGACATCTAATTGCAGCCGGTCCAAAACGATACAATTTTCATAATAAAATTAATATTGATTAATCGATTCAAATATAAAAGACGTAATTTTAATTATATATTCCCCTCGTCTCCTATTATAGTACTCATTAGGATTTGGAAACAAATTTTAAGAAAAAAAAAAGTTATTTGAGATAAAAGTAGGTAAGAGAAAGAATGAAAAGTATAAAATATTCTATTTAAGAAAATGTGAAATATATTTTAAGATGTCAAAAAAGGAAAAGACAACTATAATATGGAACAGTGGGAGTATTACTTACCGGTACATTTTTTTCAAATCATGTCATTTAATACAGTACATCATGAATTTTTCTGTGTTGTTTCATACCAATTTTTGATTGGACCTTTTAAGCTTAATTTTAAGAGTAAATTAGACTTAAATACCCCTAGTACAAATATTTGGTTTTAAACACCCCAAATTCGTCATATTTTTTGATATCGAGACCTATCAACTTTAAATAATAATAAAAAATA
>JAWWMW010071991.1:0-14105 GCA_035048345.1 Echeveria elegans | reverse complement strand
TCGAACTAATATTAGATTATCAGCACAAGAGGGTGTACACACCCCACTAACTCACAAGCAAGATTTTGCAAAAAAGGATTCAGATTAATTTGCCAGGGAGTATTAAAATTTTAATATTCTTTGCCCACTTTATTGACTGCTTTTGTTTTGGAATACAGATACAAGATACCCTTAAAGGCTGAGAGGATGTTTGAGCGGGGGATGGATGTCTGAGGACTGAGATTTATAGTTTGCTGAAGGACATATTTCATCATGTTGATGTTACTGAGCCCAGGTCGCTGTTTAGTTTCATAACTTTGAAGCTTATCAGGTTACTGTTCTGTTCATCTACTAGTTTTATTTGCTAGTTAACTTATGAGCTGATGCCACTCTTGGTAATGGATTGCACGTCTGTATCTTACAGTTATGAACTGCACCATCAGTATGGAATATGCCAGCAGGAAAACATTATTCATGGTGTTTACAAAATTTAAAAGTCCTCTCTAAATTGATGATAACAAACAACTGATGCTTATCTCATTGTCCCCGCAGCTATGGGGCATCCACACTCACGACAGGAGGTGTGATGGCTTTATCAATGTATGAGACAGTAAGGTGAATGGGCCAAGAAATAGTGATGCATATTTCCCCGTAACCAGTTACCTCAACCAGTAATGAAACAGCAAGGATATTGTCCAACTAACCCTGTCCTTGTTGGCTCTAAGTAAGCATAAAATGCGCCACTTTCAATTGATGATTTTTCTCTCTCCTATTTTCTTGAGATAATTCTGTTAAAATGTTTTCAGTGTTGAACTCTTTGTTCTGATGTTTAATCATTAATATTTGATTGAAGGGAATCTCTAAAAGCTCTGACAAATGGGAAAAAGTACCGTCAGATCACATGACTCAATTGAAATCTTCTCAAGCTCTTTCACTGTTTATTTATCATCACTATTCTACTGACTTGCTCTTTAATTCTATACCTTAAAATTTCTTCCTGTTTCTGGTGATGCGGTGATATGGTAGTTGACTGCTGAGATTTTGAAGTTGTGGTTTCTCATTTAAAGGAGTTGAAAGTTGGATCTTTTTGGAAACCGAATGTTTGAATTTTGTTTACTTGGGCTTTGAATTTGGTTTAGTTTCTTTGAATTGCAGGGCGCATACCTCTTGATTGAGGACAAAGTTATTAGTTAGTTGGTGTTTAGGGGTTAGCTGAAGAACGACTAGAGGATGATGAGCCTAAATGTTGGAAGGTTGGTCGGGGTTATGGCTGTTCAAAGGGATATCTTCCTGATGCTATTATGTTTGGTGCAAAGGTGAGGGAACGAGTTTAATAAATCTCTGGTGGGCAGATGGCTGATATTGTTACGGAGCTATGGATTCAATCTTTCCATCTTGAGGTGAAGGGGTAGACTGTGTAATCTTTGTGTTACCGTTATTCACTAATAATTTGTTAATGAATTTGTTTTGATGGCGTGCATTGTTTGAAAAAGGCCAAACTTGTGGGTTCCAAAAGGCGATGTTCATATCATTGAGTTGTGGTCACTTATTATTGATGACGCTTCTCTAGTCAGGGCTGCAGGTGACTATGGGAAGGTTTGTCGGTGTGATCTACGTTGATGTGGCATCTGTTGAGTGGATTATTCCTACGCATCAAGTCTGTTTTAGTCGATATTTTTTCCTATCATATTTAGTTTTATAAAGAAATTTGATAACTTGCAATATTTCTTTCTGTTGACAGATTAATTCCACATGGAAATAATTTTTCCAGCCAAACTGTTTGGGAGTTTGTTTGATTTGAACTATGAGTGTGAGTTCCCCAGTTATAACACTCTCTTTTCAGGGAGGTGAATGAAGTATGAGATGTCAAAGAGTACGCATGTCTTGCCTAACAAGTTTTGGGGTAGGTTGTTGTTGAACAAGCAACATGGTTGCTGTTCCACCTCTGTAAGAGTAAAATGTTTCATTGTCAATTGTCAGATACTTAATTTTCTCCTATTTTCTTGAGCGAAGTCTGTTTAAATGTTTTTCCAGCATTTAGTGATTGAAGCGAGTCTCAAAGAGCTCTGTCGACTAAGTAAAAAAGTACTGTCATATGAATGGTTGAAACATTCTTTACAAATAGCCTCTTCTCTCCAAGTTGAAAACAAAAACTGATGTTATCTTCTTGTTCCTGCAGCTATGGCTCATCCACTTTCACTGAAAGGAGGGTGTGGTGGTGCGGCCAATGAATGGGACTGAAAACAAAAATTATATGTATAATTTTCTATAAATATGATTTTTCCCCACTTTGATATGTATTAAAATATCAATGAAGATTTCTGCATTGGCCTTCAGAAGACATGGCACTTACTAGCCGCGTTGTCAAGTGACGGCACATATCGACGCTGCATTGACCTTGGTTTGAGATGGGGAGGGGTTAAAGAGCATTGTGGAGATGATTGACGGATGGGAGGGAGGTTGGATTGGTGATGAGAGCGAAGTCTGAGAGGATGTGTGTGCTGATGAAGGATGATCCTACTTGCGATGACATTTATTTGTGGGAACTGTGAATGAGTTGGAAATAATTCGAAGTAATATCAGTACAATAGCCCACTACCTCACAAGCAAGAATCTGCAAAGATGGTTTCATATTAATTTGCCAGGGAGAATTATTAAATTTATAATATTATTTGCCCACTTTATTGAATGCTTTTGTTTTGGAATACAGATACAAGAGACCCTTAAAGGCTGAGAGGATGTTTGAGCGGGGGATGGATGTCTGAGGAATGAGATGTGTAGTTTCCTGGATTACATTTTGCATCATGATGATGCTACTGACCCAGGTCTCTATTTTGTTTCAATAACTTTCAGGCTACTGATCTGTTCATCTATTAATTTTATTTGCTAGTTAACTTTAGCCCTGTTTTATTTAACCTATGAAGCGGATGCTACTCTTGGTAATGGTACTGCACTTCTGTATCTTACACTTACGAACTGCGCCATCAGTATGGAATATTCCAGCAGGTGAACATTATTCACGGTACCAGCACGATCCATATTTGATTTTGGAAATCCTTGGGTATAGACATCGCGTTTAAGTGAAGGTGCGCAACGACATATTAATTGCAAGTCCCTTGTAGTTTGTTCTGTTCATTTGTTGAAGTTTCAGGGAACGGCAGGAGAGAAAACTATCCAAGGAGATGAGAAATAGTTTGGGTTACTGGATAGACTGTGTAAGTCTTTTTCTATGTTTCCCTAATCTACATCTAATCGCTTCCCTTTTGGGGGTTGGAGTTGTTGCCAAACCTGATTCCTGCTTATGAAACACAAAACACCATCAATCTCTCTTTCAGCTGCTAAGCCAAGTGCGGAATAAGGTACGGTAATTATATTCAGTGCAAAATTTACTAACTCAACGGTTGATTTATAAGGATAGATATGTTTTAAAGCTACCGACTGTCATGAGAGATACATGGATTTGATCATTTGAACTCCATATGTAAGGATTGCTCATATACTATTGTACGCAAATGTGACAGGTTTACACTTTGGTACTTTAGTTTGTGCTCCCGTTGATGTTGGTTTGCAGAATGCCAGAATTGTGTTCATTTTTCTAATAATTTACTACGGCAGACAAATAAACAGAGTGCTTTTTTATAATTTTTTTTATTTACAGAAATGCATTCTCTGACTGATTTCCAGATCTAATGAGCATCGATCATGCAGGAGTTTTTCAGTATTGGAGGCTACATCAACTATTCAAAATTGATGAAACTGTTAGTAATGTTCTGTCTCTTGATGACAGGTCTCCAAGTGGATAGATATTCTTAAGCAGTCTTTTTCTATTGCGAGTATGTTCATCTGTGAGTTCCTGAAGCTGGAATTCCACTCTCAAATGTTCATTCCTCATGGTGGTGTAATCACTTTTAGTTAACAGTTATGATATGATGTGAACTCCAAATTCATGGAGGTGGTGGGGTGAAGGCAAGGTACTCCAATCACTTCAACTAAAAATGTGTCTCGCACTATAAGCGGCCGTGCTAGTGAATTTTCATTCGGCTATGGCGAAATGGAGTGGGAAAAATTTCAGTTGTGTGGGCTCATGTTGAACTGCTGCTATGCAAGTGAGTATTAAAGGTACCATACTGTATCCCAGTTGAATCTTTTCCACCATTTGTTTTGGTTTGCTAAGAACTGTTATGTTCATATTGTTACCAATGTATGTTATTGTTCTTACCTTTTCCGACAGGCTTAGTTCTTTAGACTGGAAGTCCTGCTACATATATCTCGGTTTCCTTGCTTCTAGGACTGTTATATGTTTTATGTCCTTAAAGTTTCAGTACAAGGCCAATGGAGCGACACAGGTGACTAGAGGGCTCATATTTAGCTATGGTTACACTATTTGTTGTTTCTCTAGGCACTATTTCATTGTCGATGTGAAGAGAATTCTAAAATATAAGAGTGTTCGTAATAATAATAAGTATAGATAATTTTTGGGAATTGGAAGTTTGAACCATGATATGGTTATTGTTTACACATTGTGGTGTCTTTCAGTACGGGCCTCGAGAGCTTAGGTTTAACCTACTTGTTATTTCAAAACAAGCACTCTATTAGCTATCTTTTTAAAATGTTTGTCATCTTTGTAGCTCCTTGTTTTGGTGATTACCAGGTATTTACTGATTTAAGCGAGTCTCAAAGAGCTATGTTGACTAGGTGTAAAAGTATTGTCATATGACTGGTGGATACATTCTTTACAAGTAGCCTCTCCTCGCCAGTTGATAACAAAATCTGATGCTTATCTTCTTGTTCCTGCAGCTATGGCGCATCCGCATTCAGTAAAGGAGGGTGTGATTGTGCTGTCAATGTATGGGATTGAAAACAAAAAAATAAAGGTATATTTTTTCTATAAATCTGGTTTTTGTTTTCCACTTTGTTGTTTATGTAAAATACCCAAGTAGCATTTCTGCATGGACCTTCAGCAGAGATTGCACTTACTAGTAGTGTTGTCAAGTGAAGACACCTATTGGCCCTTAGAGATGGGGAGGGGTTAAAGAGGATTGTGGAGACGACCGAGGGGGAGGGAGGGATGGTGGGTTGGTGATGAGAGCAAAGTCTGAGAGGATGTTTGTGCTGATGGATGGTTTTGGAGAAGAATGATCTTTTTTGCGATGACATTTATTTGTGGGAAGTGTGAATGAGTTGGAAGTAGTTCGAACTAATATTAGATTATCAGCACAAGAGGGTGTACACACCCCACTAACTCACAAGCAAGATTTTGCAAAAAAGGGTTCAGATTAATTTGCCAGGGAGTATTAAAATTTTAATATTATTTGCCCACTTTAATGACTGCTTTTGTTTTGGAATACAGATACAAGATACCCTTAAAGGCTGAGAGGATGTTTGAGCGAGGGATGGATGTCTGAGGACTGAGATTTATAGTTTGCTGAAGGACATATTTCATCATTTTGATGTTACTGAGCCCAGGTCGCTGTTTAGTTTCATAACTTTGAAGCTTATCAGGTTACTGATCTGTTCATCTACAAGTTTGATTTGCTAGTTAACTTTACCCCGTTTTATTTAACATATGAGCTGATTCCACTATTGGTAATTGTATTGCAAGTGTCCTGTCGTTTGTTCTGTTCATTTGTTGAAGTTTCATGGAACGGTTGGAGAGAAAACTATTCAAGGAGAAGAGAAAGAGTTAGGTTTACTGGATAGAACGGAAGTCTTTTTTTCTTGTTTTTTCTATATTTCGGTTGATGTTTTTCCCTAATTTACATCTAATTGCTTCCCTTTTTGTGGTTGTAGAACACCCTATTCCTGCTTATGAAGCACAAAAACACCATCAATATATTGCTATGGGCTGCTAATCCAAGTGGGGAATAAGGTACATAAATTATAGTCAGTGCTCATTTTCTGCCTTTGCTGTTGATTTACAAGGATATATATGTTTTAAAGCTACTGACTGTCATAAGAGTATTTGTAATGATATCTAACGATACATGGACTTGAAGTCCATATGAAAGGATAAGGATTGCTCTTATATTTTTGTAGGGAAATGTGATAGATTTAGTTAGTGCTACTACCATTGATGTTGGTTTGCAGAACGCCAGAATGGGTTCCTTTTTCTTATGATTTCTGAACATGTGCTCTATGAACTATCTTTCATATGCATGAAACTTGCAGGGTTTCTTGTTTCACAATGTGGACTTGCTAACCGGATCAGAGAGCGTGCAGAAGATGTTCCTGATTTCACTCGAGTCACAAGAGGTGTATACCCAGTGAAAACTGGCGGATTGGACGCTCTAAATGATTGTACAATAAAGGTATGAACCGTAACTTTTTTTTTAAATTATTTATTACTTACTCCACTGAGAAGTGTTAAAGTTACAAATTCATCTGCAGCTAAATACTTCTCTGATGGAGGATGGGAGATAAAATGATGACTCCAATCATCAACTTCATCATCTATAACCATTTCAAAACAACCAATATGACATAGCTTCAGTGAGAAACCCATGAAACTAAACTAATTAATGCATCCCCAATCATATTAATGTGCACAAGTTTTAAAACAAAACGTTAACACTAAAATTTTGTTTCAGCAACACTTGCATAAAGAACTAATTATTGCACATGAAAGCAATTAAATCATTCCTAAAATATAAATAGCCATTAAACATAGCCAATTTAGAATAGGAAATGCTAACAAATCACTGTATGTAAAGGTGAATGCAGTGTTGAAAACAACAATCATTTTGCAAACTTCAATATATTGTTACTGTAGGAAATGGTCATCACATACGATCTTCCTGTCATTATTGATGAATTTGAAAACTAATAAAATGAGGGAGTACTGAATCAGTCCCAGCACGGCCCCTCTTTCCGAGCATTGCCCTTTTATAGCAGCAGTTCATCTATTGAACAAAACCAGACAATTTAGCCTCATTATTCCATTCAAATCATAAGACTGATAACAACAGTTCATATAATGATAATAAAATGTTGGAACAGGCAACAGGCTACACCACACAACTGATGGAACTAACCCGATCAAACATTAATTCCTACAAACAAAAATAGAAATTGATAATCTCTGCACTAACAGTTAACCACATTATTGGCTTTCAGCTAACTAACCACAAAACTACGATAAGTTATACCAACATCTGAAACCGTATGATACTATTTCACCATAATCCCTTCCATTTTCACTGGCACACAAAACTTGACAAACGGAAAATTTCTTTTATAAAATTTCCATGAAATGGAAAGCTTCAGAAAGCTATAAAAAAACAAGTTTTACAGTAAACCATCACATATTTACCTAAACCATTTTCTGAGTGCACCATTAACATACAAATACAAACATTTTCTGATTCAGAATTTAGACGAATGGATGATTACACCATTAATGATTACACATATCCAGTTCATTATACACAAATCAGGTACATGAAACCCCAAAAAACAAACAAAGTCCAACTGAGTATTCAATTTTTTTTTTAAAAATCTACTCACTTCTTGTGCCTCTGCGCGAAAGGCGAGTTCTTGGCATCCTCCTCTGCAAATCAAGCAACAAAATCAAATCAAATCTACAACTGGCATCTAAACATCGGCGATTCCAAATCAACCTAAATTGATATGAGAGCTGCGCTTACCAGTTAGACCAAGAGACATCTTGGTAACAATCGTACCGGTGATGGCGAATCCGACCAGAAACGGCCAGTTCCTGTTCCACTCCCTCTTGAAGAAAATCGGCCACGGATCGAATTTTCTCATTTTATTCGATTCACGCCTCTCTCTCTCTATCTCTGCTCTTCGGTCGACAATGTCGAAGGGGTTTATATATGATGGGAGCAGGCCGGTAAATGGGCCGAAATATATCTCGTCGAGCCCAATACTATGGCCAATTTTGGGTAGGGGGTATATGTTTGTTTTTTTTAAGTTCCTGAACTTGATGCCACGAATCACGATTTCGAGGATGACTCGATCAGATGAACCACACAATTATATCTCATCAGTTGCGTTGAAGGTTCATCTGATATTAGTAGAGCACCACCATGGCTCTGCAAGTAGTTACTCGAACAGGGAAACAAAATGCTTCTTAGAGCAAGTAATTGATAATGTTCTTCTGCCAACTACAACTATCCTTAAACGCAAAACATCCACGGATGGGATGGATAGATTCTGTACACAAATCAGGCATAGCTTTGATGAACATTTAAATAATTCCGATCTTGTTGGCAACATCTAAAGCATCAAAGTCGGGAGTCAACCTAACATACGCCTTCTTCGTGCCATCAGGCCTGCAATAAAATGAACCAGTACTTGTCAATATATACTATCACAATGCTAAAGGGAAAGTAATAGTTTTAAAGGATTTTCTTCAATGTAAAGGTATATCAAAGGGCGTGGTACCTGACTAGGGTGTTGACTTTTTTTGTCTGAATGTCATACGTTTTCTTAACAGCAGCCTTGATTCTCTTCTTATCCGCTCGAATATCAACTATAAATATCAGAGTATTGTTGTCCTCGATCTTCTTCATTGCAGATTCCGTTGTCAATGGATATTTAGGAATCTGGTAATGATCCAACTTATTCCTCGGCGTTGCACTAATTCGTGGATACTTTGGGTCCCTAGCCTTCTTGAGCGTCCTTGGACGATGAAACGTGACTGACGTCCTGATCTTTTTCACCTTCTTCTTGATAGCTCCAGTTCCCGACTTTACAGTCTTGGCCGCCTTCAAGGCCTGCGCTTTTGGATCAGCCTTCTTTGTGCTGTCAACCGCAAACAAATTTCACACATTACTCTATTTACTTGCACGCATCATAGTTCTCATAACTAGCCACACACACAACACGATTCTCAACTACAAATATCTTGAACCTCAGACTCTGAATTAAACTCGCATGCGTTATAAATTGTTGACCATAAAAAAAACATCGGAGAAGATTACTAGTTCCATTGTGCATAACTTTACAGTAGTCAACGGCGACAAATAATCTACTTTACCGCAAATAAGCAGGCTGAAATCGACATCATATCGACACTTTCTGATATCAGTTCTACCACATTTTCAATTGTTGAGCTCATGCTTGTATCAATCAATTTACAAACCAATATTTATTTTCATAAAGCAAATTACATACCCTTAGCAGGTGCCATCGCTGATCCTGAAAATCTCCAAAACACATATACCATCAAATATAAATATACATTAATCCAATTTCAAACCCTAACACCAACAGAGAATCAAAAACACGTACCTGAGTGGTCAAAGTTAGGGTTTTGACTTAGCGGTACTCATACTATACTACTCCCCCACGTTTTCTTATTAGGCTGGGCCTGAATGTATACAATAGCTCGGCCCAAATCCTGATAATCATCATTAGTGTTTATATAGTTTAGTTAAGTTAACCATGTCAAAGCCTCCGCTTAAACGTTTACTTCCCGCTAAACAAGATTTTCTGCTTAATTTGAAACCTCAATGGCTCGTCGGCGACTTCGAGCTCGAATATTCTAAACCGCGCCGCTGCCGCCGCCAACAACAACAACTCATTCTGACGATCGGTAAAACATGCGTCATTCTCATTTCGCAAAGTGCGATCGATGATTAAGATTATGCTTCTTGCGTCGGATTAGATTCTAAACGTTATACCCTATATATGGGAATTGTATGATGCTGTTTCTTGAATCCTTATGATGATGATGATGATCAACAGTTTAGATTCCGATTTTTGTGTGTATTGATTGCGTTTACGCATACATTTTATTGTTGCTTGTTAGGTTCATCCGCTAGTTTTGAGTGTGAATTCCTACTTTGTTTTTACTGTTCGGCACATTTTCTTGAGCATTGCTAAAACTAGAAAGTAGAGATGTTGTTGTTCGGCAATCGGTATGATATACTTGCCTAGTGTAATGCTATTAATTGATTTGTCTTCCTTGTGTACCAACTCATTTGGCTAACGGATGGTATGATATGATTAGGTAGCTGCGGAAATTGTGTGGCGGTAAAATATGGATGCACAGCTGGAACCATGTGTCATAGAAAGGCTCATGGGAATTGCCTCTAGTTGGACTCGGCAGCCTACTGGAATATACAGAGTATTTTCTGACAAGTACGTTCAGAATTTGTGTTCAGTGGGGATGATGAGTCAACAGGATAATGAGAACCAATTGTCCTGGATGGAGACGGATGGGAATGAGAAGCAGAAGGGGTGCGTACACGAGTTTGAACTCAGTTGCGTTGCTGAAAATGATGTAAAGAAAAAGAACGCGGTGAAAGGCCAGCTTGATTCTTCCAGGCTTATTAAATCTCTTCAAGATTATCTGTCAGGTAACATAAGGAAGCCTCACACAGTCGACAAAGAAAGAAAATCGTCAAATGGGAGTGACCTGCAATCATTTAGGTTCAGGAGTAGAATGTATATGGATTCTGATAAGGATGAGGCTGCGCATACAAGATGCGTAAGGGAAAAAATGAAGTGTTCAAGCTCAGAACTTGAAGACTTTACTGCAACTCCTCTTTTGTTGCAAGGCCATACAGATCACCAGAGGGTGCCATACAGTACGCCATCCTCTACTCTCAACGACCCGTGTCTGAGGGCAATGCAAGCTCTGAAGGACAGTAGGAAGACATCAAAGGTGTCAACGTATGATCATATCAGTTTTGTAACATCCAGGACTTGCTCAGACAAGTTGCACCGTAATTTTTCTAAGCGAAAGACAAGCAGTGACTTATCTTTGTCTGTTTCAACCTTACCCCATCCAAATGGGCTAAGCGACGCTACTGATCAGGTTGCTTCTGCTGTCAATGATGAAAGAGTCAATCTCCAGGTTCCAGCTTTGAACTGCAACAATATACTATCTTTTTGACGTTCAGGACTAATGAATATCATAATAACCCATTGTAGGACTCTAAACATGCTCTTCATGGGATAGTATTTGATACTTTGATCATCCCTGAAACTTTATCTCCTAGAAGCTCGGAGGACGCTTGTCAGCATAGTCCAGTTTCAGTACTTCCATCTTCGCCAAATGCAGGTATCGTATATGACTCAGATCACCTTAAGCATGTCAGTGCGGAGCTTCAAGGTACGCCTGCTCAACTACATTCCTCCTATGTCACTTGAAAAACTTGTGGGTACTTTTTACTATCTCTTGCTTTTTTATTTGGTTAGAATTGAGGATGCACCTTCAGCAACTCGAAACTGAATTTCCCAACGGATTCTCTGAAAGCTCAGTAACGAGTTTCTCACACAATGAAGATAACAAGGAAGAGGTACGGGCACCGTTGTCCAACCTGAAACATGAAGCAATGAAAATAGTGGACTTGTCACGTAAGGAACTGGTCAAGAATTCAAGATGGTTAGATTTAGCAGAAGAAATTCATGCCATTGTTACCGAACTCGAAACATTGCTGATCGATGAGCTTATTGAGGATGTCATCTACTCACAAGTCGTTCTTGTCTGAACATAGAGATGTAACAGATACATTTTACACTCGAGAAGATTGCAAATTTTTGAAGGACGGCTCCCAGGTAAAGTAGTACAGTCAAGGCCAATTGGGCCGAGCCCAATTACATGTCAACGCTTCTCTTTCTACTCGCCGTCAACTCTTCCACCGACATCTCTCCAGATCTCGCACCAGATTCTCTCGCCGCCGTCTCAACCACCGCCGCTGCCGGCAACATTCGCCGTCCAAGTCATTCTTTACTCGTCACTCCTCCTCATCCTCCCATCCACACTCGCCGAGATCAAATCCCTAACAATCCACTCCGATTCCCGTCCGATCATCCTCCTCGAGCGCCTTGGCTTCACTCGCACCGGCCACGTATCGATCTCTTTAAACTCAGTCTCCGTCGCCAGTCCTCCCGACTATCACCCCCAAATCCATCTCGCCTAGGGTTTTTCCTCATAACGGATGAAGCTGTAATCCAAACCATGGTCGAGTCCAACGACTCTCCAGACACCTTCTGCATGCTTGATTCTCGCTACATCGTCCTTCTCTTTACCTTCCAGAACCTATTTCCGCCTCCACAGGCCTCGTTTTCCGATACTTCCAAAGTCGAAGCACCAAGTGAATACAGTCTATTCTTTGCCAATTGTAATCCACAGACGTCTGTGAGTATGTCGGTACGCACTGAGATGTATAATGTTGATAATGGAGTCAATGATCATCTGTCCGCCGGTCCCACTTTGTATTTCCTGTTTGGGATTGTGTATTTTGATTTTTTGGCAATGTGGAGTTATGTGTGTGTTGAGAATAAGGTCAATGCACATAGGATTCACAAACTTATGGGATTTTTGGTTTTGATGAAAGCGTTGAATTTGTTATGTGCTGCGGAGGATACGCATGATGTGAAGGTTACTGGTAAGTCGCATGGCTGGGATGTGTTGTTTTATAATATTTTTCAGTCGATTAGGGTGGTTTTGTTGTTTACTGTGATTGTTTTTGAAACCATTCTTGCAAGCGAAGGAGAAGAATGTTTTGATGATCGTGATCCCGCTTCAAGTTATTGCAAATTTGGCATCAATTGTGATTGGGGAGGCTGGGCCGGTTATCAAGGATTGGGTGATGTGGAATCAGATTTTCTTGTTGGTTGATATCATTTGCTGTTGTGCGATTCTGTTTCCGATTATCTGGTCTATTAGATCGTTGAAGGAAACTTCAAAAACTGACGGGATAGCAGCAAGGAATCTGGCAAAATTGACCCTTTTTAGGCAATTATATACAGTTGTGATTGCTTACCTTTTATTTCACTCAGAATTGTGGTGTTTGCATTGCGAACTATTACTGAGTATAAGTTTCATTGGGCAAGCAATGCTGCCGAGGAAATTGCTAGCCTTGCTTTATACTGTATTATGTTCTACATGTTTAGGCCAGTGGAGACAAATGAGTACTTTGCTATAGATGATGATGAGGAAGAAATTGCAATGGCAAGACTTCTAAAGCCTTTATCCCTTTTCTTCCTGTAATATCTACAAGGTGAACATATAACATGGATTTTCTACAATGTTTGCTACATGTCGTGATATCCTAAAACGGCATGTAAATTTTCACCAGCCCTACTGCTCTTAGAAACACTTTCCTAATGTGTTGATCCTTTATGTTCTCGATTGGAACCAAGTGATGGGTCATCTCTTTGGAGAGAAATGTTACTCTAGAAAGTATGTTCCTCCGCTGAACTTCTGTTGAACTCATGACCTTCCAAGTCCGATCCAACTAACTCATCCATCTCCATTTCACAAATGTATAAACAGTTTTATATTTAAACTTTTTTACTGCAAAAATCTTTTGGTAATGAACATTTTTCTAAACCACCATTATGGTTCTGTTTTTTTGACTTTAGTTTAAAGTCAGTTCAGGTCAACTGATAAATATTTAATATTTTAAAAATTATTTTAAAAATGTAATAAGACTTGAAATTATGAGTACAAGCTTAAGACTCATTCATTATTGTTAAAATTATTTTTAAAAATTAAAAATAATATGCAAATATAATATATTACTTATTTTTAAATTTTTTATTCAGTTCAATTTCAGTTCAGCTTAAAAGAACGGAGCCTAAGTTTGAAACTTTCTTAAACGCATCATTATGTTTTTTTCTTTCTTTTCAAAAACTGACAAAGACAACTTTCTTTAAATGCGTGTGCGTTGATAAGTTGCAAAAAAAAGTTTTTTTTGCTGCAAATTTTTAGGCTCCTTTTGGTTGTGAGAAAAAATAAGGAAAAGAAAATTTAAAGAAAAATAATTTTTTAATGAAAATGTTGCAAGAAAAAATTGATCTTATTTTACATATTTTTTCATTTTTTTCCTTACAATCAAACACACATGTTCATTTTCAATCAAAAATTTTCTTTAAATTTATTTTTGGTAGTTTTGGAAAAGAGATTAATAATTTAGAGGTGAGTTTGAGAAAGTTTCAAACGTAATAATTGTTTAAGAAAAGGGAGTAGATCAAATAAAAAGGAGTTTTTAAAATAAAAAATATAAAAAGATCATGTTCATTCATTTGATTTATCTTACGTTCCAGATTAAATCACAATATTAAATGATTTTAAAATTAAAAAGGGGCAAATATGGAAACACAATATTTACATTAATCCTTAATAGCTTGTTCGACATTTTTAATGAGTA
>JAWWMW010071980.1:0-14106 GCA_035048345.1 Echeveria elegans | reverse complement strand
GTTATACATTAATTTAATAAACTACGATGTAAATCACATCGTTTTGCTACAAGGGATAATCCGCTAATATAGTAATTCGATATTATACACGAACAGAAAATATAAACATAAAAGTTAAAGTAACGGTATAAATCACATCGTTATACATAAACATAAATATAAACATAAAAGTTAAAGTAACTACTAACTCAGTTGGACACCGAATCGTGTTGATAACGTGTTATAAATGCCTTAGAAAACTTGAAGAATTTTTAGGGACTCATTAGGACTCAAAAGTACTGAAATGTATTTAGCAATTGAGAGAGAAGAATGAGGAGGGGTGCATTTCTTCGTGACATTTGCATGCCTTTTATAGGCAACTTTCACAAACACACTTCCACATTTCTCTCAAATCTCTTCTTATTTTCTACCATGTGGGGCCACTTCTTACACAAGCGGAACCCACAAACATCCTCAATTTGACTTTCACAATAATTCTTACATTGTTTTGTCAATTCTTTGTCTTTTGTCAAACATGATATCAAGAGTCTGACTGATTCGTTCTTTTGCTTCCACTCTGATGGTGGTGACGCCCGCGTTGGTGTTCCACAGACCCACTAATCTTCTTCTTTCGATATGTTTCATTCAACACTTTTCCGACCTGATGATTTCATGAAGTGCAGAAACAATCACTACACCAATCTGACAATTTAGCGTCCACAAATTTGCGTCCAATCTAGGGTGGACGCTACTAAATTATGACACTATATTTAGCGGCAAATTGGACGCATATTGAAACTTGGACGCTAATGTTGGCACAAAATATTGACGGAATACATTAACGACCACGTGGACACTAATATTATATTTTTCACCTTTTTATAAAAATAAGAAATACATTAGCGACCATGTGGACGCTAATATTATAATTTTCAATATTTATAAAAATAAGAAATAAATTAGCGAACATGTGGACGCAAATATATTATAATTTTCAATATTTTACAAACATAAGAAATACATTTAGGGACCACGTGAACTAATATAATCATTTTTAATATTTACACAAAAAAGAAATAATTTAGCGACCACGTAGACGCTAATGAATATATTTTTATTAAACTCTAAACCCTAGTCGAACATTAGCGATCACGTGGACGCAAATTTAATAATTCAAAAATAAATAATTAATTAGCAACCGCGTGGACGCGAAGGTTTTATTTAATTTTCTGACTTCTTGCTCGTGTTTGACCCTGTTAATATTTGAATAAGTCTTTGAGCCCAACATATGAATTGTAGCATTTTGAGTCAGCTTTCTAACAGATTATGTTTTGTCTCTATTGATGCAATGAATCATCTTCTAGAAGCTTCCAAAGCACGGAAGGTCAAGAAACACACAATGTTTGGGATGCACCCTTCTTCTTTACGAGATACTAAACCACTACTTTAAAATGTATGCATCAATCTAGTTTAGTGTACAAACTTTCATCATGCCATACGAGATAAATGATTTTAGTTTCCTTGTGTGATTGATATTGTTTTCATCCAACCTGTCTATTTTGACTTCCTTTTAAAAAACGCTATTGTTCTTGATTTACAAACAGTATTAATTCCACTACTTTGATTTCGTCATGACGTGGACGCTAATGATTAAAGTTTTTGTAATTAATCCGCCTTAAATTTTTGTTAAATTGCAGTTTTTTAGTTGAAGATTGGCGTCCACGTGGACGCAGATTTTCTAATTACCCGCATTGTTGCTAACGTTAGCGTCCACGTGGACGCAAATGTATGAATTACTCGCCTTATTTTTAATGGACGCAAAATTTTAAATTATCCGCCTTTTTTATATTAGTGTCCACATGGACGCTAGTATTCAAATTACCCTCCTTATTTTATAATTAGATTCAAATTCTCCGTCTATATAAATCACAATTTGGTGAGCATAGATTATAAATGTCAAGTGATAAGATTGCAGAAGATGGCGGTAGAAGATAATTTGTCATAGTTTTTGAAGTGTATATTACACAACTAAGTTCTCAAAAAAGGTAAGTTATCTATTCATACACTGTTAACAAGTTTTGTAATTATATAAGATTTTCTGTTTGTTGAATCTTAGCAGTTTAATTTTTTACTGCAGTTGATACCACGCGAGTTTCTAGCTTATCTTGGAAGGAAAAAAAAATCCGGTTATAGTAAGTTGATCGGTCCAAGCGGAAAGACTTGGAGAGTTAACTTAGTTGAGGAGGGCCAAATTGTGTATTTTATTAAGAGGTGGTCGGGTTTAAAAATGACAATATGGTGCAAGATGAAGAATTTTTATTATTCTAATGTCATGGCAATTTAGTGTTTATTGTCACTATATATGATGAAAGTATGTGTGAGAAAGTTGTAAACATGGATCAATAATAAATAGGGCAATTACAGAAAAAGACCTCTATTTATACCACTTTTTCCAGATAGCACCCCTCCGTTTTGTTTTCACACTTAAACACCTTCATGTTTTAACGTTTTCAATTAGACACCGGCCCTTCATAATTTTAAAAACTTTAGGGGTCAGATTGAAAATGCAAAAGATACAATCCAACCCCTCATCTTCCTCCTCCACCACCTCCCTCCTCCACCTTCTCCTCCACCACCACCGCCACCTTCTCCTCCCTCCTCCACCACCACCCCCTCCACCACCACCACATGGACACAATATTTTTTTTTTAAATACAATTAAAATAGCATCCACTTGGTCGCAGATTTATTTATATTTTTTTGTAAAAATATTTACGGAAATACAAATAAATTAGCTTCCACGTAGACTGCCACCCAACCATTCCATGATCTTCTAGGATGTCAAAGTCGAAGACTTTCGTTGATTCAAGAAGATCTGTGTGGAGCTTCTGACCACTTCCAGTCCTAAGAAAAATTGAAGATTTCTTAAATCCTTAGTCCCAAATTGATCTCCAACAAACTGTTTGATTTTCTCCAACAACATTGATGAAGAACCAGCAAGCACTATGTCGTCGACATAAACTAGTAACATAGCCACTTCATCCTCTGCTCTCATAGTGAACATAGAATGATCAATGTCACTCTGCTTGAAACCATAAGAGATCATTGCAACTGTGAACTTCGCAAACCACTGCGTAGAGGCTTGTTTCAAGCCATATAGGCTTTTCGCCAACTTGCAAACCTTACTGGCGGCCCTTTCATTTCGGTAAAATCCAGGTGGTAGTCTCACATACACTTCTTCATCAAGGTCACCGTGCAGGAACACATTATTTACGTCAAGTTGGAACAAGTGCCAACCACGTGCAGCAGCTACAGCTAAGAGACATCGAAATGAGGTTATTTTTACGACGGGTGCAAAAGTGTCTTGATAATCCAAATTCCAATCCGTCATTCTGAATTTATTTTGATCATTTTAGACTTACTGACTTAGAGCATCTGCATCTGTTATGAGAAGTTTTTCTTAGCTGCTCCTAGACAAATTCTCAGGAGATTTTTCTCAAATGAATGCATACTCTATAGGAATATCTTCTCCTGAAGTTCTAACGGAGCAATTCAATCGGAGAATATAACCTACAAAAAAAAATCTTGAGAAAAATTTCTCCTGAACAATGGCAACTGAAACATCAATGTTGACATTCTATGGATAACATATAAGCTCCGAAAAAAAAATACTATTACATTTGTTGGGTATCATTTCATAATCATCTACATCCACAGCCGAATCTCAAACATGGATGTGAAGCAGCGAAGATATACAATGACAACATAACCTGTTTTGGTGTAAAAAAAACTAATCTAATCATCTTTATTCTTTTTGTTCATAGTTTCTCATTAAACATAGATGCATTCCATCACGTAAAACGATATCGATGAAAAACCCTAACTTAAAGATCATTGTTATGCATATCAGTATTAAGTATCATCAGGACAGGGACTAGTGAAGGTGCCTTCAACTGCGGACAATGCTCATACCGAAATGGCGCCCCAGGGAGTTGCCATTTTTTCACCGTCACCATCATCTTCGCATGCTCAGACAACACTACCTTATTTTTCTTCATTTCATCGTAACTATTATTCATAACCACCTCCTGATACACGCTTAGGATTTTCAGTTTTTGAGCTTTTATTTAATTTATTTAATTTTTAACAGTTCTAGTTTATTTATGGTAGCAGTTTTTTTTAGTAGTTTCTATTTGAGTTTTTAGTAGTTTCCATTCGAGTTTTTAGTAGTTTTTATTCTAGTTTTTAGCATTACTAGTTGTGTTTAATCACTATAAATAGTGATGTTAACTGAGTAATAAAACAGCTTCCAACAATTAATCTTAATCTCAAAGAGAGGTTAGGATAAATAGGAAGTAGGCTTTTCAACATCCTCTTTTGTTCTTGTGATTGCTTTTTAATTTTTCTGGCAACACGACACCAACAACGCGAGCTCAACATCGGGCTCGTATCACCTCCTTACGCGACAACGAAACATCAATGATGTTGATGGTATCTCCTCCTTGCCGTGATCCACAGGGGGCATAGCTAAGGGAAGACAACAACGGTATGGCCACGTTCCATGTCTTGGCTGATGCTATGATCTTTATAGACGACGAGGCTCTACTCTGGAGCCTCGTTGGTTGAGAAGATATCTTTCGGCCAGAGGCCATGTGTGATCAGTGATATAGGGGGGGTCAATTATAAGACATAATGGTTTATTTGAGCAAATAAACCATTTTGAAATACACCATTTTTTATTTTGAGATAAACCATTTTGGTTTATTTCAAAATGAGACACTCTTGAGTAACTCATTAGGTGGGGTCAATTATAGACCCTGTTGGTGTATTTGATGGTGTATTTATTTGGGAAATTTAGTTTATTTGAAAAAGTTAAAAATTTGGGGGGTTAAAGTTATTTCCCAAATAAACCAATCTGGTCATCCTTTTCACCACCGATCCCCCACCAAGCTGGTCCTCCCTGCAAGTCGTTGACCACCTTCCCAACCGCCTCCAATCGTCTTCCTCTGTTATCCCGGCGCCGTCGTCCACCTTCCCAACCTCCATAGCCGGAACCAGCCCCGTATCAGGCCTAATTTCAGAGCTCAACCTCTCCAAATCAACCAATCGGTTCACAAGATCCATCCACCTTCCGTGTCCGCGGCTCGTCCGCCGTTCGTCTGCGTCCGCTCGCGAGAGATCTGCTCGAATCGTCGTCGCAGAGGTAGCTCGCGGAGGTGGGTTTGGAGGTGGATGTGGGTCACGATTCTTCATCTCAACATCAAACCTCGTCGCGGAGGTGGGTTTGGAGGTGGATGTGGGTCGTGGAGGTGGGACCCCGTCGCTGGTGGTGGTCATCTATGGTGGTGCTGCCGGGAGTGGCTGGGGTCAATGACTGAAGAATGGGGAACGGCGGTCAATGGGCTGGATGGTTTATTTGGGTGGTGTATTTCCAAATGAGTTTGTAAAACGTGACTCATTTCAAAATAAACCACTTTGGTTTATTTATTTGAGAAAAGTGGTGTATTTGGGAATGATTTATTTGGCCAAATACACCACTTTTGCCTAACTTTGACCCCCCCTAATATATGCTTCGGTTCCCTTAAAACCGGAGCATATTAGTGAACAGAATAGGCTCCGGTTTATTAATAACCAGAGCGTATTGGTCACAGCATAGGCTCCGATTTATTGATAACCGGAGCGTAAAATATCGAATATGCTCCGGTTGTTTAGAAACCGGAGCGTAATATGCTTTACGTAAAATCTAAAATTTTAACAGATTGAATTTAAAAAATTGCTTTACGTTATAAACTATAAAATTTTAATTATTTATTTCGTGTCTCAAACATGAATTATTTTAAATCTCAATCCGATTTATTTATAATTAAATTATGCATAAAATATAATTGAATTAATAATTGAGGGGTGCGGGTAAGGGGGTGTGGATATTTAGGTCAATTTCGCCATGGGACCCGCGGGGGTGTGGGGGGGGTGGGGGTGCAATTAGTAGTGCCCAATTTTAATTAAGAATTTGAGTCTATGAGAAAGCATTTCGCACAAAAATTAAAGTAAAATAATCCTCTCTTTTCTCCTCCATTCTGGTTTGATTTTTCTATTTGGTTGAGAACACAGTAATTAAGAAATAATGATATATACGAGTAAAAATAAGATAAAAGTAAGTAATTAAAAGATAAAATAGTAAAAAGAGTGAATTAATTACTATAAAATAAAATAGGAAGAAGTTTACTGAACAACCAAAAAGGAGGAAGATGGACGGAATATAAATTTTGGAATCAAGTTTTTAATAAAAAAATAGTTATTCAATACGTTCTAGCACTCATAAGTTCGAGTCACTTTTGTTCTAGCACTCATAAGTTCTTTAGATGTTAGGTTCAATGCGCCTTCCAGTTCCTTAACCTCCAGAGTCAACTCAGTTTTTTCCCTTTTTAGTTTCATGTTGAATTCCATCATTTTTTCCCAATTCGAAGACAATGTCTTGTACCTCCCAGCATTTGATTATTCAGTAATTTTTATATCAATGTCAATGTCTGAGTCATCGTTAGCGACCTGTGACGATTCAGGTATCTCAGTAATGACCGTGAGAGCTAGGCAATTACTTGATTATCTCTTTCACCTTTTGATTCGGTGTCACTGTGTTGAGACACCAGATATTTTTTTTTTGTTTTTTCAGAAAGTTTGGGCGTTCACGCTGAACATGACCATACCCTTCACATTCATGACATGGAATCCCTTTTCACTTGTCGGTTGTCATGTTGTTCTCTCATGACTTTTCAACATATATTTTAGTATTCTTTGGTTCAGGTATGTATGCAGCTTGTGTCGTCCCATGGTTCTTCTTTTTCATTGTTTTCAAAACCCACCAAACGATTTCGTGAGTATGTGATCTGATCAGTATCTGAGTCTTCCTCTTCCTTAGTAATTTCTCCTTTCAGTGCAAGATTTTTAGTCTTCTTGGGAGGATTCTCTGCATCCATGTCACAATCATACAACTCAAGTTTTCCCATGAGTTCAGCTAGAGTCAAAGCCTTGAGATCATGCGTCTGGGTGATAACAATCTTGTGCAAGGCGAACTTATGACTCAAAGTTCTTATGGACTTCTTTACCAACTTTTCCATGCTGATGGGTTCACCCAGGGCGTGTTCTTCATTTGAAATTGTCATCAGTCTTGAGTTGAATGTTGTTACTGATTCATTCTAACTCATTCTTATATTCTCAAATCTGCTGGTCAGCCGCTGCATCTTGCTTTCCTTTAGAAATCCCACACATCCTTTGCTGCAGTACATTGCTGAATCAGGACATATATCTTAGATTCAAAGCAGCAAATCTGACATTTGTGGCTCTGGAGTTTGCGGCAAATAGTTTGTCTTCATCAACTATCCATAATAGCTCATCTTTGGGTTGAAATTCCCATTGTCATTAAGTTCCTGAGGTGGTTTCCATTTTTTATGACATCCTAAAGACTATATCATCTATACCTCTGATGTGCCATCATCCGAGTTTTCCAAAATGCATAGTTACTTCCATTCAACATATGTGGTTAAATGGGCGCTTCTTTGTATCTCAACTCTCCGTGTGACATGGCTGTGTCAAATGTCTGAATCCAATGATCTCAATTCACTCTGTCTGTGTCGAGTGACCCTCTCTGATACCAATTCAAATTGACAGCTCAATTGTTGTTTATTATTCAGTTATTTTTAGACATGTGTCAATGCAGCTAGATAAATAGTTAATGTAATAGAAACAAACTGAAATGACACAACGATGATAACCCGGTTCGGCTCCTTTAAGGCTTAGTCCGGGGGCTTCTCCTCAAGCCCGTTGGAAAAATTCACTAATATGAAAAATTCTTACACAACACTTACAATTCGTAATGTTCAAGCTAAAAATTATTTTCGTGAAAGAAATCTAAAAAACCTCAGTCCTTAGATACAAAACCCCGTCTTGATGTCCACCAGTCCAGATCCAGTCTGAACCATTCTGCACTTGTGTTCTCCGTATCTGTCAACACAAAACAGTGTCTGTAACTTGTAAAAGTTGGTCGACGTTCTTCTGAGTATCACTTTTACGTGAATGATAAAATCGCCAGAATAAAGCTCTGGTCGTCGTCGAGGGCTTGTGTTTAGGCTTATGTATTTTTGACAACGATGAAGATGGAATCCATGCATATTTATATTGGTCCGGTTGCTTCTTCCCTAAGCAGCCAACTCACCTTTCATAACTGAATATTCGAATTCCTTCTTGATAATGATACTTGTCCAAATAATATTTGACAGTATAAATAATTGATATAATTTGATTAAATTTGATTTGAGTATATTTAAATCATATCTGCTCCACCCGCCACTTAATATTTGATTTTTATCAAGTTGCTATAGATAAAGATATACACGGTTCATCTGACAGTGACATGGAGCTTGATGAGGAGAAGCCGCTTGACTCAGCCTTTTGTCTCAGGCGCGATAGGACTCAGAATGAACCTGGGTTGATTCACTCGTTGTGTCAAGCATACATATTCAAAGACGGAGCCAAAAAGATTGTCATTCATAAGCATAGGACTTCGTGATGCTCTCAGATTTAATTGGCAGCTCCAATGACATGCGAAAACCTCTGAAGCTTCTTGCTAGCTTTTTGCACTCCCTGCCCCAACATATCATTCTGATTTGCTGAACACAAGGCCTCCGCCAAGCTCCGCTTCCTTTCCAAATGAGGGTTTTTGTGTCATTGTCATGGATGTAACTGGTGCTATATATAAAGAGCTCAAAAACAGAAAATCTGAAAGACACGCTTTGAATTGGAATCAGATTCGTATTCTTTTGTGTAAGAATCACGATGAAGAAAAAAGATAGCTTGGGGTATTTATAGGGTACTATGAACGGAGAAATTTGTGGAACATTATGATGACCAGATCCTGGCTTCGAGGGGGTTTCGTAGGAAGTCGCCATTGTCGGTCCAGAAACCTTTACGTCTAGTCTTTGCATTGCATGTACGTATCGGACGTGTGGGGCGATTGGGCCTTGAGCTTGGTTTGTTTTTATGGCTGAATGATTCGGCCCAGTAAAAAGTAGTAAGAAGGTGTCGTGTGCCGACTATTCCAAAAACATGATATAAATTGATTTCTTGCACTTATTATTAAAAAATCAAATCTATAATAATAATAGAATAGTGTCCACAACACACATATAGCGACGAAATTTTTTTCATCGCTAAATCATGTATTTTCGGCGCTGAATCAATTATGAAATAAGATAAAATACAAAAAATACCCATTTAAAATTTTTAAAAATTTAAAAATAAACATTCCAAAATTATTTTAAATTTAAAAATTAAACATTAAAATTAACAAAAAAATTACTTATTTAAAATTAAAAATTAAAAATTCATAATAGGATCATGACCGTATAGGTAAATAGATATTTTTGATTTTGCTCATACCTTTAATTTTTTAAGTTTTACACAGAATTCACAGGTGCAGACAACAAGAATCTATTTCCCACATTTTCGTCGGAACGACGGGATAGCCACTAATATTGTACTCCTATAAAAGCAAATCAAATCAAATCAGCTGGATGGACATAGAGACGGAGACCGTGAAGACACACATAAACAATACCACTAATACCTAATTAAAAAAATTGTAGGAGGATTAGGTTATTATTATTGAATGATGAGGTTCAGCGTTCAGGTAAATTGCTCTCAAAAATGGGTCACATCTTCAGATTACTAAAATGGCTGCATGACTACATATCACCAACTAATGCAATTAATATGATCACATTCTTAACATATTTTTATACCCTAAGAGACTTGTGTTACACTCAAACCTCAATAATGTCCTACTCCCTCCGTCCCATTATATAGTTCCTTTTTTCTTTTTAGGCGTCCCAAAATATAAATTCTCTTTCCTTAAATGGAAATTTTTTTCACTCACATTTACACTCTCTCCAATCTATTCACTTTCCACTTATTCTCTTTCCTACTTTTACCTCATATAACACAATTTTCTTAAAAACCGTGTCAAACTTCAAATGAGATTTATATAATGGGACGGAGGGAGTATTTTTTAAATTCTAGCAAATGGGCAATAGGATGAACTTCCAGGATCAGTTAAAGGTCAATCTTGTGGACCATCTTGACATCTTTCCTTTGGTCCATTTTTTTCTTGCCTCAATTATTTTTTCAATAGGAATAGGATGGTATAGTTTTAGTAGTAGTCATAGTTATCGATTTGATCATTGGACCTTTATTTCATTATTATTGGACCACGAGTCACTGTCTAGTACTTGTAACCCCACACTCTTAAAATTAAAATTTCAACAAAAACCTAGCTATTTGAAGAATCCTAGCTAGGGTCATCTCTAACTTTAGCATTGAGCTTGGTTTCATGTAAAAGGTTCAAGCTTTGAGACTTAATGAGTATGTGTAAGTGGTGCATGCTGTACTTTATATGGTCCACCAAAATATGATCTATATATGAAAGTAATACTCCCTCAGTCCCATTTTATAGATCTCATTTGATAGTTGGCGCGGTTTTTAAGAAAATTATGTTATGTGAGATAAAAGTAGGAAAGAGAATGAGTGGAAAGTAAATAGATTGGAGAGAGAGTGTAAATGTGAGTGAAAAAATTTCCATTTAAAGAAAGGGGACTTATATTTTGGGACGCCTAAAAAAGAAAGGGGATTTATATTATGGGACGGAGGGAGTATGAATTTTCGTTGAAATTGTAAAGAAAGAATTGCTAGCTTATATTAAATCATAAATCAAGACTTGTAAATTTAGGCATTTGGGTCATATTATGGATATGATTCAGTATGATACCTAAATATGTATCAAGATCAACCTTTTTATAGTTAGTTTTAGAAATTAAATTGTACTGTAAATGATTTACACAAGATGTCTATGTCCTATGTCCTATACATATGTTATACGTAGTTCAATCACGACATCATATTTAATGACCCTGTTGTACTAATCTTGCCACTATTGTGGCAATGGCATCACATGCAATGTCTACATGCATCATTATGATCCTCATATATGTTTGGCTGTGTTCCGCTTTATAGCTTTGAATTTGAGAACAAGATTATAATCAAGAAAATGAAAGTTCATATCAATTTCATTAATTACAACATATAATTATCATACAAAATGAGTAAGAAATCATTGAATAAGCATTGGTTTATTCCTTGTTACATTTACATGCCAAATTCAATTTTCTACGTTTTCAATAGGATATCATGTCTGACATCCGATAGAAATTATATGTACTTATGAATATATTGTATTAGACCTACAAATTCATTTTCATTTTCATGATATGTTGAGCTCATTGTAGAAGGTGTAGAATTCTTGTTACATCTCTTTCTTGCTATTGAAACTCATATTGAAGTTAGAGTTGAATATTACTCCATTATTCACTTGGTCCCCATGCATACATGATCATGCATGGTTTACACTTTACATCATATATATTTATTGCATTTGTGACCTGGAGTTGAGCATGGTTTATTAATTTCAAAGCTTGAAGAATGCTTTAAACCTCTCGTACTCGATACTTATTAACGTTCAAACAACAGACATCTGTTTTTTCTTCTTTCAGTTCATCATTCTTAGTAGGTATTTTAGTCATTTCATACTGCAATCAATTGTCAAAAAAAAAAACTGCAAATCAGCAAAATATATAAAACTTAAAAGCGGGGATGAGTCAGATACCGCAAACAGTCAGTGCATTTATCAGTACTCTTAACAAATTCGAAACTTTTTTCATTATGAGAATAATTTCCAATGTTCAAATGGACTGATTTCAGTATAATACCCTTTTCTACTCCTTTAATCATAAAAGTCCATGTATTTCACCCGGACAATGACCTGGGATAAGAGCAGAACATTCGTGACACACCAATGGATTGGACTGAAAGTTATTTCGCCCGGACAATGACTTGAACCTTTTCACGTTCCATCATATGGTTCAAAATATGAATATTATAATAATATTAAATATATTTTATTATATTATATAAAATCTCATAAAAGAAGCTTTATCTAATACTGCACCTGATCTAAGGCAATAAAATCCCAATACCAAACATGCTCGGACCTTTTTGATATGGCAGTGGTTTCAAATCAAGGTGCGTCTCTGCTGATCGGCGTGGCTATGATGATGTATGCACGACTCCACTGTGGCGCGAGTTCAATTCGGTTCTTGCGGGTCACGCGGCTAGGCTCTGATGGTCCTTGTCGGCAAAACTGGCGGTTCAAGGTGGGTCTGTTCGGTCGGTTCCGGGCTGTTCGGTTTTGGTGTTCCACGATGGCGTGGGATGGTTCACGGTGCAGTTTTGGTCAGACTCCGACAGCGGTGTTCGGTACTGGTTGGAGTATTGGTTCTTACCGTTTTGTCTAGTTGTGGTTGTTTTATTTTAGTTGTGTTTTCAGTAGTTGGTGTTTTTTGTCGTTGTGTTTATTCCCAGTGATGGTTTTCTCCCGCAAGTTTTTGTGGGAGTGTTTATATCGGCTCGAATAATTCTCACCATAGCTCTGTTATTGGTGTGGTGGTTTGGATCTTTAATCTTGTAGTCAGTGTTTTCTCTTGGAGAAGGTAGTTGTGTTGTACACCATCGCATATGCGATGTGGTGTAGTGGAGGTGCTCTTTAAACCTGTTCTCTTAACTGATTGCTATATATTCGAATCTTTTACGCCGTGGATAACCAATTCCACATTAAATAAAATAAAAACGTTTTAGGTAGGGAGGACTTGGTAGTGAGTGCATTTCTATTTAACATCTCATACTGACTCACTCTCTCTGTGTCCGAGTGCTCTTTTTTGAATTAATAATTCACTTTTGTTAATTCCCAGGCTCACTCATCTCTCTCTCTCTTATTTTACTTATTAGCACTGCTCTCCACTCCACCTGAGCATCCAATAAACTCCCATCTCAATCAACCTCTCCAATTCCACATCACAACTTCATTTCCAAAACCCTAATCCCCGATCTTCATCAAAGGCCCCAATCCTCCCAAAGTCACAAACTTTTTTCATTTCTAACTCTCAATCAACTTTATTTAATCCATTTTATCCCCAACACCCACTAAAGCAAAAAGAAATAAACAAAGCTTCTTGTTTCAACAGACACACTCATCATCACATCTTGTCATTTCATTTTCTCCCTCTCTCACCCTGCATCATAATCATCATCTCTCCTTTAATTTCTTGCTTGCTCCAGTTTTTCTCTAAGAACCCACAAATTTCAAATCCTAGAAAGTTGATTTAAATCCAACCCAAGTAATAAAGATCCATTCTTTACTGAGAGCTCCATGAATTTCATGTTCATGAATGGCAATATTTTCGGATATTAAAGTTGTGTTGATTCAGCGCCTGATGCAACGACTGAAGCGAGAGATGCTTCAACATCGTATGCCACGTCAGCATATATATATTGGTCATTATCTTTTGGAAAGTGATAATGAAGTTCCTAAAATCGTGGATTAAATCTAATCAGAGAAAGATTCGTACCTGCAATTTAAATATCAAGGGAGAGCTTATTGATAATGAAGGAAAGATATTCAAAGATAATCTTGGAAAGAAGATCATTATCTTTTGGCAAGTATATCTACTTGAGCAGCATGAAATCCAGATCATTATCTTTTGGAAATTACTTGAGCATGGTATATCTGATTATATCTAAAACAAATCATTATGATATAATCAGATATGGTAACCGAAATATGAATATATGAGTATTAAATATTCATATTTCATCATTATCATTAAGATGGAATATATTTGAAGATTCTGCCAGCTGTCACAGAATCTGAGGCGACAGCTGTCTGAGACATTCAGCTGGAGCATTATATCGTTATCTTTTGGAAATAAGATAATGATCGTTTTAATTAGCCGGAGTATCAAATCTGATTAAATATCAGTGCAAATCAATTTGATCAGATTTATTGGATTATGAATATTACTAAATATTATATTTGGTAATTATCAAGAAGATGGAGCATTATCTAAATATGGCAAGTATATCTCGACTTGCTTGAAGGAGAAGCAACCGTGCCATATAAATTCAGCAGCCATCCATCTTCATACGCACGTCAATTACGCGAGAGAAAACACTTTTTATTGACGAGAG
>JAWWMW010071964.1:0-14110 GCA_035048345.1 Echeveria elegans | reverse complement strand
CCCTTGGGTTCGACACTAGGTCACCCTAGTTTTTACAAATTTCTTTTGACATTGTTTCGTGACACCACGATACTGCATGTCGATGACAACAAATATGTCATGCAGATTGTCAAAAATCCAGTCTTTCATGAAAGGAGCAAACACAAATAAATTGATTGTCATTTGGTTTGTCAATACCTTCTCAGCGACCTTGTTGCTCCCAACTTTGTTCCATCTCTACTTTAGCTCGCCAACATGTTCACCGAATCATTGGTTGCTGATTCCCTCTCCAAGACAACTCCAGTCTCAAATGTCTCAACCTTCTTTAGCAGTTGAGGTTGCGGGAGGTTGTTGCAAATGATCGGCCAAACTCAACTCAACCAAAACCTGGACAAGTCACCTTTGACGTCGAGTTGCTCAAATGCAGACTGGATCTGGTCAATTAGGTCAAGACGGCCTTGCTTATGTAGCAAGGCTCGTTGTGTCATAATTGAAAGTATGTGACGTGGAATTTGGTTTTGGGTTATTCTGTAATTATGTGAAAGTTAGGGACAAATATTGCGATAACCCAAGAGTACATCTCCCTATATGTATTTGGGGAGTGTGGTTTGACAGTTAGTTTTACGACAGTTTTGTATTTTCAAAATACCCGCTCATCTTTATCTTCTTCAAGCTACTTCATCAGTTTTTCGTAAAGCCCTCTTGCAAAAACTGAACACAAACCGACAATCATTTCCCACTACCGGCAGTTGACGCAAATCAATTTCTTTCTCTAGTTCGGATTCCCTATACTGAGTCTTTGTGAGTCTCTAAACTGTTCATTCAGTATTCCGATTCATGTTTTTATATTTTTAGCATAAACTACGTGTTGTAAATTTTATGTCAATGTATTGGTTATACACTGATTTTCTACTAGTAAAAATATATGTTTTTTCAAAGTTGCAGTCTCATATGTGAACTTTTCTGGAAAACTACAGATTTGTCCGCCAACTTTTCCATCTTCTGCAGCCATCTTTGTGAATCTCTACATTGTTCTTTCCGTATTCTGATTCATATTTCGATATTTTTAGCATAAACTACATGTTGTGAGGTATTTGGAAATGTATTGATTATACACTAATTCTCTACGAGTAAAAATATATGATTTTTCAAAGTCTCATATGTGAAATTTTCTGAAAAACTGCAGACATGTCCGTCAACTTTCCCATCTTCTGCAGTCGTATTTGTGAGTCTCTAATTTGTTCCTTTAGTATTTCGATTCATGTTTTTATATTTTTAGAATAAACTACGTATTGTGGGGTTTCTGGAAATGTGTTGGTTATACACTGATTCTCTACGAGCAATAAGATATGATTTTTCAAAGCTGCAGTCTCACATGTGAAGGTTTCCGACAGCCATCTTTATGGGTCTCTAAACTGTTCTTTCAGTATTCTAATTTATGTTTATATATTTTTAGCATAAACTAAGTATTGTAAGATTTCTGGCAATGTGTTGGTTATACACTAATTCTCTACGAGTAAAAAGATATGGTTTTTCAAAGTTGCAATCTCATATGTGAAATTTTCTGAAAACTGCAGATATGCCCGCCAACTTTCGCATCTTCTGTAGTCGTACTTGTGTGTCTCTAAATTGTTCTTTCAGTATTTCAATTCATGTTTTATATTTTTAGAATAAACTACGTATTGTGGGATTTCTCGCAATGTGTTGGTTATACACTAATTCTCTATGAGTAAAAAGATATGATTTTTCAAAGTTTGAGTCTTTTAATTGAAGATTGCGGAAAAACTGCCCTCATTTCCTATTTTAATTATTTATGCAATTACTTTCTAGGACCTTTCTTTTGAGTTTTCGGTATCCGAATTGAACGTTTAAAAATTTTATGTCGTAGTATGTCAAATGAGCTTTCCGAAAGATATGATTTTTCAAATATTAACTCTCTCTATGAAGATTGCGGAAAAAGTTTTGTAACCTTATTTTATATGTTACCTCTATTTTTCACAAGTTTTGTATTGCGACAAAGAGAGATCTCACAATACGGTAAAATCTGCTTTTTCATTTTTTTAGCAAATCGTATAATTTACATTGTTTTTTCATTGTTTACAACAATTAAATGATTTTGTTGCGATTATTTTTTTGTATAGTCTGAAGTCCATTGTAGTTGATGTCGGCTTGGTTGAATGGTTCTACAGAATTAAACGAAGATCGAATCGTAGAAGTCCCTCACCATAGAAGAAAGACGTAGAGTACTAGCAATTAAAAAACGGCGTGATTACTCTTCACTTCATTGAAGAAATATTTGTTCTCTTTTTTAACTACTCATGTATTATGCATTTCTAATCATAATTAAATCTGTTGTTCTACTTTTGTCCGATCAAATATATCAAATAAAATCTTACTATTTGTATTTTTCCCCATTATCAAGGGTTGTATTAGTGAATGATAGTAAATTGACAAACGTAAGGGATTGTTCGCTAAAAATGTATTGTATAAAGAGGTGTTATTACCGTAGGTAGATGTAAATTTGAATGTTGTATTTTTCAACTTTTAAAAATATTAAGTTTCATTTTCATTTCCCAATTTAAAATTCAAAATGAACCACACAGTCAAAAGACTGTGCAGCGAGGGCTAGTCTATCATAATAATTGGACTGTGTCCGCAACACACAATTAGGCATGAATGTGTTTCGTTGCTAAAGGCATGAATTCCTCACTGAAGCCTCTGACCCAGCTGCTCGACCCATCCCATTTTCGCGACCCGCCCGTACCAACCGCACCACCCACCCACCCTGCAAACGCAACCTAACCCTTCCCTACCCGACGCCACCCTTCGACCTCTCCACCCGACGCCAGGCTTCGACCTCTCCCTCAACGACGCCACCTTCGACCCCCTTCACCCTCACCCCCTCAACGAATCCGACCCGACGACCACCACCAACGCCACCCTACGACCCCCTTCACCCTCACCCCCCTCAACGAATCCGACCCGATGACGACCAACCGACGCCACCCTTCCGACCCCCTCCCCCTCCGACGACCCCCTTCACCCTCACCCCCTCAACGAATCCGACCCGACGACGACCAACTGACGCCACCCTGCCGACCCCCTCCGACGACCCCCTCACCCTAACCCTTCCACACCAGTTCCGATTCACTCTCCCTCACCCTCACCCTTCGATCCGCCACACACTCACCCGTCCCCCCGATCAATCCATTTCCTCAACTTCCTCTTCCCCAAACATCGACAGCGGCAACGTTCCCCGTGCCCTAATGAAATGCAATGAATTCAAGTGTGGGATTGAGTGATGAGGAGTTTTGGAAACAGCCGGATGGAATGGGGCTGAGGCTTTGCCCAACCGACAACAGCCTTCCTCCAACCCCGTTCCAGCCTCCCCTTACCCCTTGCCCACCTAGATGACTGAAATGTGACCGACGGGTTCTTGATAGAATCTATGGAGGAATGTTGACTGAATTTGCTGTTGACTGAATTTGCTTCATAATCAATTAGAGCATCACAAATATATTGCTGACTGAATTTGCTGAAATGTTCGTATTTGTCGCTGAAATATATTGCTGAAATGTTCCTCAAATATATTTGCTGACTGAAACATTGCTGAAATGTCGCTTCTGAAGTCCTGAAATGTTGCAGACTGAAATATATTGTTGTTATTTGTCGCTGTTGAAATGTTGATTATTTGTTTCTTAAATGTTGCTGAAATATTGCCATTTTTTGCTGCAATCGGTGATGGAATCTTACTATTTGTTGTCATAATTGCCATTGTGAGGTTTAACTAAAATAGCATGTTGGAATTCCAAATATCATGTTGAATGTTGAAATCAGTGATGAAATCATGCTATATAGCATAATGTTTTAAGTTTTATTTTGTTTAGTCTCAGTTCTAAGATTTTTACTGCGTTTTCATTTTCATGGACAACCCGTGATTGCTTCGTCATTATGTTACCGCAGGTTGAACTGCTTCGTAGTGCTGTTTTTTTGCTGCATAATCTGCTCATTACCCCTTAACCAGGTCAGTTTACATTCTGCCAGTACTTTATAGAATTTGCAGCTAAAATAGCTGACTGAAATCGCTTCTCAAATTGCTGACTGGAATGTTGAACTGTTACTTAAGTCGCTGCCTAAATGTTGCCCACATTATTTGTTCCAATTACTAGCTGAAATGTTGACTATTTGTTGCTTTTAATCTTTTGATTATTTGTTGCTGAAATCCCTTAAGAGTTGCTGAAATTGCAGTTGCAAACCTTTATTATTTGTTCCAGAAAGCCGCTAATTACTGCATTTCACTGTTCGTATTTGGCGCTGCTGAAATGTTCATTATTTGTTGATTAAATGTTGCTGAAGTGTGCTGATAGAGTGTATTTCAGGGCACTAAATGAAGAAAGGACGAGTGCTGATAGAGTGTTTATTTGTTGAATGATTATTTGTTTAGCCGAAATTTGTTTTCTCCTTCTTGCAGGCCATGGTCGGACGATGCGTACCAGCTATGTTTTGAACTTTCTTATTTGGGTATGTACTTGGCTTAACTGAGGTCAGCTTCTGAATTGCCCATACAATAGAGCATCACAAATATATTGCTGACTGAAGCTGACCTCAGTTAAGCCAAGTACATTCATTTATTACATACGTCTTTCTGTACCTAATTCCTTCACTTATCCGATTTACTCCTTCAAAAATGTCGTAAACTGTTTCCTCATTGCTCATTACTTTGTTCTGTTCCTAATGTCGTAAACCTAGGAATTGTTCTGTTCCTAATGTTGTAAACTGTTCCTAATTGCTCATACCTTCATTTGTTATGTTCAAACCCTCTTTACAAGCCATTAAGCTACTTTACTCCGTCGTTGGCTCCAATTTGAGTCTTAACGTCTTTCATTTGTTGAATGGTTATATTTTTACGACTTTGCTCAACTGTGTACATTTTTCGCGACTGTTTACGCATCTTTTTTTTTACATTTACATTTACACATCTGTTTCGCGGCTGCCTTCGCTGTTGAGATTTAAGCCTTCACCGTGTTCTAAAATTAAGATGTTATGCACTTAATGGTTGTCAGGTGTTTCTGCTCAATGTTGTAACTTAAGATGTTCTCAAATGCGTCATGCTGTGGTTACGTACTGAACATTAAGTGCATTTGCCCTGTACCTGTTCTCGATTACTTGGCCCCTTATTTTTGTAACTTCAAATGTTTAAATTTGTTTTGAATTGTTTCCAACTGTTATGTTCCGCGTTCCCTTTTTTCCTCTCAGCCATTAATTGCTTAGTCGTTTAGATTTGATGACTTCGTTTTGCCTTTTCTCATTTCACAACATTTGTATGGTTGTCCAACTGCTGATGCGGAGTCTATGTAGAAGACTGCTTTTGTTGATAAGTTGAAGTTCGTGGAGGTGGCTACAGCTTGACCTATCAAACAAAATTTTGGATTTACTTTTGTCAGAAATGTTTTAATGTAGTTCTCAGTTATAATGTAACTTCAAATGTTCTCATGTTGAAGTCTGTGGATGTGTTCTGAAATGTTGTAAACTTTTTTTTATTTGCTGTGTTGCTATGCTCAGTGGGTTCTCAGGTGTTTATGCTCAATGTTGTAATTGTGATGCTCTGAATTTATGCTCAATGTTGTAATGTAGTAATGTAGGTCTCAGGTAGTTCTGAATTGTTCTACTCAATTTGTTTTGCATTGTTTTGCTAAAGTTGCAGGTTGCGTTGTTCTGCTAAAATGTTGCGTTCCTATCTTTTTTACATTTTTAGGTATTCTGCACTTTATTTTTAATAGCTGTCTGTGGCCGCCGCATCCCGTCGTTTCGACGGGTTTGCCACTAGTTGGTGATAATATAACAGGAAAAAAGCAACAGTGAGCAGCAAAGCAATGAAGCTCGAGACCGAGAAGCACCTCAGAGAGCTCATAAGCGAAGACGACGGAAGTATCGTAACATTTCATTTAAATATATTGATCAAAACATATCTGACCGTTCACCGTCCCAGTTTGTTGGATCAAACGCTGACTGCT
The DNA here is from genome assembly GCA_035048345.1 of Echeveria elegans. NCBI lineage: Eukaryota > Viridiplantae > Streptophyta > Magnoliopsida > Saxifragales > Crassulaceae > Echeveria > Echeveria elegans. The sequence continues at coordinate 8,117 of JAWWMW010071964.1, read as the reverse complement.
TGTCATTATTGAAGGCCAACCTTCCAGGTAGTGCGAGATATCTTTTGAAAAAGTTTAGTATTTTCCTACACCCAGTGGATTAATACATGTGCGGAAGAAGTATCTTGTATACTTTAGTATGGTTATGGAGAGAATGGGTGATCCATCCTGTGATATGAGTCAGTTATTTGCTCGGTTCTGTTCTCACCTTTAAAATTTGTACTGATTTACCGCTTTTGTTTATACTCTTTTGGTCATTTAGGAGGTGAGGTGAGGGTGGTTGGAAAGCGGACTCCACGTGTTCCTGTGGCACATTCTAGTGACAAAGATCACAGGGGAAAGTGTGTTTCTGGAATGTCAGATCAGAAGTTTAAAATGGATGCTGACGATCATGTTGCTCATGAAATAGCGTTGGCACTGACAAGGGCTTCCCAAAAAGATAAGACTCGAGTTGCTCATTCAAGCTTCAAGAAAAGTAGAGATGTCTCATCACCAGTTGAGAACAATAATAGGATGGTAACTGTTTTGATGTTTTTTGATTTTCTGACAGTTTATCTGTAGTGTGTTGACTGTTATCTATGATCCTCTCTTCGTGACAGCGATTCACCCAAGGGATGAAAAGTGCCCAGCTTCAGGGGAGCATAAGAGACGAGCAAGATCATCATGTGGATAATTTAAGAAGAGGGGGTACTGGGAGGGACAGGGAATGCATTGGTACAGTTGATAGTCAGGTGTGGGAAAAAAGATTGTATGGAAAAAAGGTCACCACTGAAACTGGAAATTTACATCTTGATGATATGAAAGAAGCCTACAGTGGCATAGAGGAACATAAATCAAGTTTCCTCAACAAGAACCTCAAATTAGAAAATCCCAAACAACTCCTTTCAAAAGGCCTAAAGAAGCGAAACAAAAAGATACTGTTTGATGAAGGTATGTAATGCTGCACGGTCAGTGATCTTTTAGGCATCTCCGTTTTTGTACAGTTTTTGAGTTTAAATTGTCTACTAAAATAGTAGATGAGACTTTTATTGCACCCTAAGAACTAGGATTATGTGTGGGGTCCCAACTCAATTTCACACGCATATCTCTATCATGCCAGCGTGAGGATGTTATTGTTAATGGTGTTGTTAGGGTTGTTGACTTAAAAATAGAAATCAACAGTCAATGCGTGTCTGAATTGGTGTTTGAAGTGTGTGAAGAAATGTGTTTAGTTTAATTGTTTCTTTGTGTGACCTGATAGGCCATGTAATGGAAATGAGACGGGGTGTTCCAAATTGCTTTTCTCAAGTCTCTTAAAAATTGGCTTTTGAAATGGAAGTTGCCTGAGAGTTTTTTTTTTCTTCTCTATACTTCGAATACGAGTTCTGTCTTTGAGGCTCATTTGGTTTTATACTTCACTGTATTGATGTCATGGTTTTAACTTTTAACCAGTTTGGATTTTCTTATGCAGATGAAAGTTTTGCTTTCGAGGCCCTCAATACCTTAGCTGATTTGTCTTTAGCTATGCCAGAACCTTACATCCGCAGTGGTATGGTTCTACTTTTATCTTCAGTTGTATAGTACTGTTATCTGTTACATCAATTCTCAATTGCATTCAGTTGTTTATGTACTAAATTTTAATGTAAGGGGTCAGACACCGGATGATTGCTGTTGATGTAATTGAATCCAGTTCAATATTTTGATCGCAGTCACTTGAATTGTAACTCTTGTAAACTTTGTACTTAGAGGGTAGTCATTCGAAGCAGTCATCATCTGTAACCTAGACTACTAGTTCCATGTCTTCACATTTATTTTTCTGCTGATAATTGACGTCACGTTCTACATGGGCTTAACTTCACTAAGCCTTTAGCTATACTAAATCCATGGATGCTTGTTGTGTTTTAATGTGACCAGATTATAGAGGCGCTGACATAAACACTTTCACTGCTAAACGGAAAGGCAAAAATTCTATTGCTGGGGGTGATGACGCCACTAATAAATGTGATAGTGCTGATAAAGGAAGAAATGTTGGTGGTGTCCCTGAAGCAGAGGATAAAAGTGGAACGTTGAAAAAATCATCCCCATATTGCGTAAGAATTAATCATATGTTTTTTTCATGTCACTGTTGGAATATATTCCATAATTATTTTTTGACCTTTTTCCTAATCTGCGCATAGTTCCATTTCCAACCGATGGATAACCCTAAAATGGAACCCCGCAAAGTAGATTTTGTGTGTCAGTTCAAGTTGTTTGAAAAATGAAGCATATATTGGGTCTGTATGCAAAATTTGTTTTACTTTAATTTACAAAGAGCTAGTGGACAGAGGATGTGATGAAATTGTGTAAATCTCTATACCAGATGGTCATTCATGGATCAGATTAAATTATAGGACTCTCCGATCTCTACATAAAACACTGCTTTAAAACAAAAAAGAATTCATACCATACTTTTACTATATTCCATGTATCACAGTCATTTACTAGATGTGGTGTAAGCCAGTATCTCATGATTAGATGTATGTTGCAGCTTATATAACCACTGATAAATTTATCTGTGCTATTTTCTCGATGCACGATTTGAACTTTTTGTGCACATCGGTCATTCTCTTTTGAGATTGTGATTTGGCGTGTCTTTGATTTTAATGTGTTTCTTTCCGATCTTGTTGCAGGATACAGCAGAAGTGACTAAATCTATCAGCAGAGGTAAGTGCTGTTCTTGTAAGTGGTATTTTGTAGAAATCATAGAAAATTGAGAAAGCATCGGGCTTATTTTTAGGCAAGGGTTATCGGAAAGAAGGTGAGCACGTATACAAATTAACTCCACTTGTATCATGTGAAAGTGAGGGTGTTTTCCCCTCTAAAACAAGGAATTTGCGAAAGAGGAATCTACCAAAGTCATCAGACCATAAATATAGAAATCCTCATGCACAAGTGGAATCAAGCAGATCTGTTGATGGGATACTTAATGTTAAGGTGAAATATCATTCAAAAAACTAGAATGAACTGCTTCTTGCTACAAAACAATGCATGACCATTTTTTTAAATTCAGGCAAAGCTTGCAAATTGCCTGTCTTGGCGCAAGGCTCAAAGATGGTCCATCTTTGAGTGGTTTTATAGTGCAATTGATTATCCATGGTTTGCAAGACGGGAATTTGTTGAGTATCTGGACTATGTTGGGCTGGGTCATATTCCAAGATTAACCCGTGTTGAATGGGGGGTGATAAGAAGGTATCACTGTCACCTTCTGCTCTTGACAACTCCATGGAATCTCAATCAGTTTAGTAACTTTAAATTGAATTTATTTACCATTCCTACTATTGAATGTTTTTCTCGGTATCTTCTTCTTTTGATGCAGTTCATTGGGGAAGCCGCGGCGGTTCTCCCAGCAATTTTTGAAAGAAGAAAAGGAAAAGCTTAACCAGTACAGGGAGTCTGTTAGGAATCACTATGCCGACCTTCGTCTTGGTGGTAAGGAAGGACTCCCAACGGACCTGGCTAGACCTCTATCTGTTGGACAACGAGTAATTGCTATTCATCCAAAGACCAGAGAAGTTCATGATGGAAGTGTATTGACAGTTGATCACAGACGGTGTCGTGTTCAGTTTGATAAACCTGAACTTGGGGTTGAATTTGTTACGGTAATTTCAGATTTGGTTCTTCTATTTTTAGTCTGGGTCTATCTTGAATTCAAAACCGTTGACTGTGCAAATTATTTTATTCAGGATATTGATTGTATGCCCTTCAATCCGTTGGAAAACATACCAGCCTCTCTAGCTATCAATAAATTATCTGAGAACCACCATGGTGTCAAGCTCAACAGGCTTGCTAGTCAAAATTCTAGTGTACAGCCCTTACCAAATGGAAATATTGATAACGGCAATGGTCCTTTATTGAGGCCGTTGTCCGATACTTTGGTGGAAAACTCGACAAAACTTGTGCAGGTGCGTACTCCCCATCCAATCCCCATCCAATCTGGTAACATTATTACTGCAATTCGCATAATTACATATTTATTAGCGATCCTTCATAGGGTCTCTAATGAACCGTAGTCTGCTTCCCTTATATTTACCTCTTTTAAGATAGTATCATTACCTGATCCTGCCTAGTATTCGTACTTTAAATGCACTTGAATATGTATCTGAATCTCAGTGTCATGGGTGATTTAAGCTTCCTTTACAGGATGATATAGCTAGTGCCAGTGTGCAACAAAATGTCAGAAGTAGTGATCCTACCAATAAGCATCAAGCAGTTACTGATCAGCCTTCCTTCATGGCTCAGGCAAATGAGGCTGATGTTAAATCTATATACGAGATGACTTGCGCTCTTGACAAGAAGGTTTGACTCGTCTTTTTGCATTTAACTAGTTAGTTTATTCAGAGTATATGTCACCCTTGTAGAATACTTTTGCTTTTTGATTCTGACGACTGTGGAAACACCATATATCATTCTTGGTTTTAATTGTTCCTGTAAATATCAGACTTTGGGCTCGTCTCCCTGTAATCCCTAATGCCATTCCGAATTATAGTTGTTTGTTACAGTCTCAAAATTTATTTAACAAGCAATTTCTGTAATCATATGAAGCTACTTATTGGGTAATGATTTGCAGGAGGCTGTAGTGTCTGAGTTCAAGCGCATGAGTGACGAGGTAGAGGAAAACAAAAGGAAAGACAGCTCTTTTGAAGTACCAGAGCATTTTAGTAAAATATGTGCCTCCACTATTGTACAGTTGGATGAAGTCAAAGATCAGGCATGTTTCGTATCTTTCGTAGTCCTTAATTCACTTCATTCAAAAAATTTGTTACCCATTCATTTTATACAATGGCAGTATGTACCCCGCTTAGCTGAACCCCGTATATTGTGTTTAGGTTACCTCTGCTCTACATTGTTTGAGGCAGCGGAATACGTATCAAGGGAATTTTGGACTTACAACTGTGAAGCCTGCATTAGGTGATATTGGTTCCCTCGCTAGTACTCTCAAAAATTCCACATCTGACATCTTAAAACATGAAACTCATGTCACTGAGATTGCCGATGGCTCGAGAAGTAAAGCGAAAAGGATGGTTAATGTTGCCATGCAGGTATTAGTCAAGGCTAGAAAGCTTTCATAATAATGAGTATTCAATTGTACAACCTTTCTGAATTCCTGCTATGACTTAGAAGCATCCCATCTTCAGAATGCCTTTATGATTGATAGGGTGTTTATGAATTCATAATTATCCAGGCAATATCATCACTAAGCAACACAAAAAATGGTGGGGTTGAGGAAGCCATAGATTTCCTGAACAGTCGCCTATCACGAGAAGACCTCTGTATTTCCACACCTGACAAGCAGACTGATGGTACCTGTACTGGTGCATTCAAGTGTAACAATACACCTGAAAGCAATGTACAGATACCTTCAGAGCTAATCTCAAATTGTGTGGCAACCTTGATTATGATTCAGGTATGTTTTATTCCTGTTATCTATGTATTTATTAGGTACGGGTCCAACTCCCGGGCAGTCATGTTATTGTTATCCAGGGAAAAACCCTTATAACGGCATGATCCAATTGTACATGAGCTATAACAAATTGGGATGGATAAATGATTTTGTTTATATGGTATCAGAAGTTGACCGTAAAACTGACAACAGTTACGGAATTCATTATTTGCAGAAGTGCACAGAACGAGAATTCCCTCCTGCAGACGTGGCACAAATACTTGACTCAGCAGTCACTAGTTTGCAGCCATGCTCTTCGCAAAACCTCCCGATATATTCTGAAATTCAGAAGTGCATGGGCATCATAAGAAGCCAAATCTTGGCACTCATATGGGTCTGAAATCTAACGTAAGTCTCCAAGGGCTCTAATGTTTCCAGCTTGCCAATTTGTGAACAGCATTTTCAACGCTTGCCGTTGGTATGCCATAAAAAGCCCGACTGTTGCATCACATTTTATTGAGCTGATAATGAAAGGTGCCTGGTGAGCTGTTGTGGAGTTCTCACAAACATAGTAATCAAAGTGCCGCTTAGAGTGAATTTAAATAACATTGCAGCAGATAGTTGTTTTCTAAATAGCGTACAATGTCAGCCTACGAGTCTTATGAAGATACATGTTCCTAAGAAAAAGACTGGCAAATAAACTCATACGGCTGTACACAGTACACACTGCCTCTTAACATTAATGTTAAGGTCATGGTCCTGCCCTGTATAAAGTACACCATTACAGCTAAAATGGCAAATGCCAACAATGATGAGTCTCTATTAAAGTTCAACAAGATGTGAATTCCTCTAGATAGAAAGGACTCTCTACTAACTACGCTGCCGTTACTACTTACTAGCACAGTGAAAAAAATAATAGAATCATTTAACCAAGCTTGTTAGAAAATAATAGCATTCCAAAAAAAAAAAAAAAAAATGAACATTGACATCCAAAGAATTTCCACGTGACTCTTATTATGTAGCACGAATCATTAATCAAGAACGGAAAATCTGAATAAGTTAATGCAATCCGTTAAGAACCATCAGACCTCCAACCACTTGAATCACTAACTCCAAAATTTACACGAGCATTAAATATGTAAAAGTTACGATCAAATGATCCACTCGTGCACGCCAAATTAAGACAAGTATGAGAGTTCAGTGCTCATGTGTGCCAATGTTTTTGGGTAAGATGATCGTGAATCAAGGGGGAGAATTTGAGTAGTTGATTATATATGTTTGACTCAGGAGGCCTGAGACGTCCCAGCAGTCTGAATAGTCGTCTAGAATCGGCTGAGGTGAATGTCACGTCATCAGGTGATGTAGAATACAAATATTTAGATAAATATCTGAATATTATATATTGGAATATTATTTAAGCAATAAGGAATATTGCTAAATCAGAAATATTGCTAATCAATCAAAAATATTGCTTAATCATTATCTAAAGCAATATTTGGAAAGTAATATATTTATCTTTAGAAATCTGATAAAGATTCAGCAGCCTGGAATATATTTCCTTATCTGACTCACAGGATCTGAATCGGCAGAGACGATCTGAATCGCAGACTGGACAATGTATCTTCATCAATTGGAAATTGATAATGACGGATGATATTATATGCATATATTGGTCGAGTTTGTATATTGCCTAAAGAATATTTAAAGTCAATATTTTAGAGTCATTATCAAGAAGGAATATTTCATTATCAAGTTTTGGCAAGTCTAGATAATGCTTGGAGAGAAAGCTGACGATGCATATAAATATGGATGAAGATTTCTTGAAGAGAGCACGTCAATTACACCAGAAAATACACTTATTATTGACGAGCAAGAGAGAAAATTCTGACGTTCTTATTCTTCACATAAAGGTGAAACTTGGAAGAACGCGGATCTACTGATACAGGCTTCAGACACACTGAACTGCGCCTCAGACACTGAGTTGTGTCATAGAATCGATTGAGATTAAGCGAAGCAAGATGACAATCTCTGATCTACGAAGTCAATTTACAAAAGACCAAAAGTACAAATCATTGACGACGTGCCGAGCCATTCCGACGTTCATCAATCACGTTGAGGTGATATTCAAAGAACGGTCACAATCTGAACCAGCTTCAGATCCTGAGCAGTGTTGAGGCTGAGCCAGAGAACACGTGCACAGAAGAATTCAGACTAGGTCTGAATTGGTGGACATCAAAACTGGGTCTTGTATCTAGAACCTGAGATTGTTTCAGATCCTTTCACTAGAATTGTTCTTAGCTTGATCATTACCTGAGGTTGTAAGTGACTTGTAAGATCGTTTTCAGATTAGTGAATTGTTTCTACCGAGCTTGAGGACAAGCCCCGACTAAGACTTAAATGAGCCGAACGGGATTATCAATTTCTGTGTCATTTTTACTTTCTGTACAAAGTTTGAATTCTAAACTAAATTGAGCATATAGCTTGCAATTTAATTCAAACAGATCCGCTGAGAAACAAAATGGATTCGTGATGAAAATGTTGTTCAACAAGCTAGCCCTGTTTGCATAAGTAAACATCATGTTAAATACAGTGGTGGCTGAACCGTGGAGTTTTAGCAACCAGGTGGCGTTGTCTTGCTACCGGCGTGAAGTTTTTCGATTCAAAACTTACCCTTTCATCAGGTTGGTAGCATATGGCTGTAACTACATCTCGGATATCAATCCAGTCGACAACTCGGCCT